>JAMYWO010000394.1:0-10230 GCA_024220525.1 Cochliopodium minus | reverse complement strand
GACTCACCATCAAGATCTGATTCAAAAATAAAAATAATTTTATTGGAAATTAAATTTAAAAATATTTCAATTAAATTTTTTTTTAATACTATTGTAAAATCAACGAAATATATCTTTTCATTTATGGATAGATTGGAATAGAGAATGATATAAAAATAATGCTAAATAAATTATATACCTTTGATTGAAAGAAATATTCATTATATCTCAAGATTTTAATTTTGTATGGTATTCTCTTTCATTGAACTGGATTTAGAGGTGAACATATATGTTCCACTTATTTTTATAATTTCAAAAAAATAATAATATGATTGATATAAATCATAGAAACAAAGATTTTATTGCTCTAAATTGTAACATCTTGTCCCTACGAATCCATCAAACCTGATATACTCTTCCTCTTATTTTATTTTTATTTTATTTGATTAAAAAATTTATAGTGTGGGTTTGAAAAAAAGTTAAAAACGAAAATAAATAAAGGAAAACAAATTTCCTGAAAATTAAATTCTTTAATTATAATAAACAACTTTGATTCTATTCTATCATACTATTTCTTTCCCCTCATTTTTACTGGTTTATTATCCTTTTCTTCTTGGGAAAGACCAAATACTGGTTCATTATTTTCGCTAAAATCTGTCACCCCTTTGCAATTAGAGCCTATATTCATTTGGGATATTAAAATTTAGGATTGATTGTTTTTACAATAAAGAGGGAGTATAATTTACAATAATCTACATCAAATTTAGCATTACTTGAACTTGGCAATCTTTCTTGCTTACAAACAGTGCAATATTTTTTAAAGTTGTCCATTCTTTTCTATTTTTTCTTTCTCAATTTTTTTTTTTTTTATATTTTTTTTTATTTTCTCAATTTTTTATTTTTTATAAAAAGCTATCAAAAATTCAACAAAAAAAATAAATATTTAGAAAATAAGAAAGTCATCTAATTTAGCAAGAAAGTTTGGAATAGGGTTTAAAAATGTGGGAAATATTTTAATTTTAACAACCTTTATTTATTATCCCAAGAAAGAGTAGATTGGCTTCCTTTAACAGGCTTTTTGATAATCAATTTCCTGTTTTCTTTTGGGGGTATCACTTGGACAAAGTTTTTAGGAGCAGTTTTGATATTAACCTTTGAAGGAATGTTGTTTTGGGAAACTTTTTTGGGAGGAGTGATTCTNATTTGTATTTCCACTTTAATTTAAATTTAAAAGCGGTTTTATTAAAAAATAATTAACAAAAAGACTTAACTTATCAAAAAAAAAATTTAAAAAATATAAAAAAATAAAATTAATTTATGAAATCAATAGAACTCTAGACATATAAGAGAATTGATTGATTGTGAGCTTTATAAGTCACTTTAACTTTGTTTAGTTCTTCTTCAATCTTGGGATATATTAAATCATTCAAAATAATTTTTATTTGTATTTCCACTTTAATTTAAATTTAAAAACGGTTTTATTACTTTGAAATTCAAATTAGAATAAAAATTTTTATAAGAAGCTCAAGATAAAATAAAAAAATTCACCTTTAGGAGCCCATTCACTATTATTAACTATGGACAACAAACGAGAAGCTAGTTGTTCTTCAGTAGAAGCAGTGCCATCTTGTTCGAAAAGAGACAATTTGTAGAAATTGTTTTTGTGGAGAACCACGCAATGTGTGGAATGTCCCTTGTGCAAAAAGTCCTTGTCTTTTTTTGGAATTCTAGATGTCCCAAATAATGAATCGTATTGGCTCATGTCAAGTGGATACGCTGTTTTTTTAAAAAAAAAAATAATAAATGCGATTATTTTAATTTAATGAATTTAATTTTAAAAAAATAAATAAAAAAAAATGATTTATTTTTACTATTTTTGATTTTTCTTTGAGAAATTTTTTATAAATAAATTATATATAAAATCATTTTAATTTATCTTTCTAAAAATTCTTTAAAATGAAATTTTATTTCATTTAAATTTATATACTGGATCTCATTTAAAAAAATTTTTTTATACCTTTTAATGCTGCAGCAGGATAAAATGCAAGACTGTTCGGAAGAAATCTGAACCAATCTTTGTATTCATTAAACTTGCTTCCCTTCATCACAAAAACTTCCGGCGATAACTTTCTATCTCTCAATGATTCGTAGAATCTCACCGATGATCTCAACAGATTGGCTGCTCTGACCACTTGATTCTTCCTGTTTGGATCATCTGTGATTTGGAGAAAGGGATTCACATTAATTGGCAATGGATCTCTCAATTCCAAATACATATCGAACCATGGCTTTGAGATGAATGATGTATCCTTATTTTCTTTGTTTCTATATTCATAAATGAAATTGGAAGGAAAGAAATTATTTAATATCTCGTTTGATTATAAAATTTTTTTTTTGATTATGAAATGGATAGATGCAATTCAAGTATAAAGATGTCAATCATCTTATTATTTTCATCAAT
Organism: Cochliopodium minus; assembly: GCA_024220525.1. NCBI lineage: Eukaryota > Discosea > Himatismenida > Cochliopodiidae > Cochliopodium > Cochliopodium minus. The sequence goes on along the minus strand of JAMYWO010000394.1, from coordinate 7,790 downwards.
TATACTTATTTATTTATTTATTTCAATTATTTTGTATTTATACCTCTTCTCCAAGATCCCATGAAGTTGCTTTCCTTCATTCTTTTCGAATTCTTCTACTATCTTTGTTGTTTCTTGGAAGACCTCTTCGGAGACCAATGGTTCAACGGATTTGAGATATTTCTTGAGTGTATCCTCCAATTTAGGCAATGGCAATCTCAATAATGAATCTTGGAATTTCATTGTTGGCAATACATTGTTATCCAAATATTTATCTTTTATTTTTTTGGGATTTGAAATGGAGATTGAAAAAAAAAATATATTATGTTTATTATTGATTTTATTTCTCATTTAATCACCATTTCCTGATTTTGATGAATTTGTCAACAATTTTTTATTATTGCGAAACAAATTTGTTATGCTTTTCTTCATTTTTTTTTTTAAATTACTTGATGTATATAATGGGAAAGTTATTTCAATGTTATTGTTTTAACATAACCTATTCTACAATTTATTGAAGATAATTGGTGGTTATTAATTTTGATAAGAAAAATCAAATATATTTTCCTTCTTATACTTATGATCACTTTATATTCATCTGAGAAAATTATTAGAACAATAATTTTAACATTGTTTAGTTTGGTCATTCAAAAATAGATCAATTGAAGGATTAAAATATAAAAAAAAAAATATTTGGATAATACTTTTAAAGGTATCAAAATAATTCAGTACAAATACACTTATCAAATACTAATATCAACTTCCTATCTCTTCCCAATAAAGAACCCAAAAACCCCTATTGATTCAATATAAATAAAGATAAAAGAAAAGATGGAAAATGATACAACTATCAAATTATCAAGTGGATCATGCTTTGCCCAACACAATATGTTTCTATGCGGTATAAAAATAAATATAATATTCCTTTAATAATAATTATCTCGTTTTAATAATTCTATGAAAGAAAATGGAGATTTATTTGCATTTGGTAAAAATGATTTTGGACAATGTGGTGTAGGATCAACAGATGAGTAATTTATTTTTTTGTTATTATATTATATTTTAATAATTCAGAGAAAGATATTTAAATAATAAACGGAAAAATTTTTTTTTTAAACTTTAAATTAAAAATAGTTTAAAAACCCCAACAAAAGTAATGAACAACCCAAATATTGTGAGTATTCAATTAGGATTGTATCATTCATTAATCTTAGAAAGTAAAAAAAACAAAAATATTTTTTTATTATATCTAAACATGAATGCTAATCTTTTATAAGGTAACGGTGATCTGTATGTCTGCGGATTGAATATGAACAGCGAGTTCGGAAGTCAACACGACAGTACTATCACCAAATTTGTAAAAATTGCGGAAAAAGTAAAGAAAGTACGTGCTTCAAAGTTCACCATTATTCAAACTTGTAAAATAAAAATTATTTTTTTATTTCATATTTTTATTTTATTTTATTTTATTTTATTTTTATTTATTTTTATTTTTTTACTTTTTTTCTTAAGTCGATGACAAATTATTTTTCATTGGTTTGTTTTTGGAAGAGTTGCACACTACTTTCACTCAAATTAATATAGAAGATGTCAAGAGTTTTTATGTGGGTTCTGATCACTGCTTCTTTCTCAGAGGTACATTAAAAAAAAAAATTCCGCTCAGCCATTTTTTTTTTTTTAAAAAAATTAACGACAAAATATTTTTTAGAAAATGGAGAAATATATGTATTAGGGTCCAATTCAAGTGGTAAAAAAAAAAAAATCAAAATTTTATTTTTATTTCCCCATTTTTATGTTATCAATTTTTTTTTAATTTTATTTTTTTAAATTTTTTTTTTTTAAACTATTTTTTTTAAGGACAAATTGGTCTTGGTTATGAGAGTTATGCTTACTTGCCAAAACTCATTACCACAAACAAAAATATCGTTACTATTTGTTGTGGATATGAACACACGGTCATTGTATCAAGTAAAAAAAAAAAAATTAAATTAAATTTATACTTTTCATTTAAATTGGATTTCAAAATTTATTTTTAATTTAATAATATTTTTTTATATATTTTTTTTATTCTTTTTTTATATTTATATTTATTTTTATTTTTATTTTTGTTTTATTTTTATTTATTTTATAGGAGGAGTTGAGGGTGTCCAGTTGGTTTGTTTGGGTAACAACTATGACGGAGAATTGGGTTTCCTCGACAAAGCCAACCAGTTTGATCCTGTCACTATCGTAGCCCATCCTGACGTAAAGGCAATACACTGTGGAAATAACCACACCATTATTTTGAAAAGTAAAAATAAATAAATTATTTTTTAATTTTAAAAATTAAATTTTTAAATTATTATTAAAATTTTTTATTAATTAATTTTTAGTTATTTTGATTTTTTTTAATTATTTTTTTTTTAAAATTTATTTTGTAAAAGAGAACGGAACTGTTTTTTCAACTGGAGTGAATGAAGATGGCCAACTTTGTTTAGGTAACACCAAGAATGTCTCCCAATACACCAAAATAGATTTGTCTGACATTGAGAGTATCGCATCCGGTTCTCATCACTCCATGTTTTTAAATGGTAATGATATTTTTAAAATTGTTTAATAAATTTTTTTATTTTTAAATTTTTAAATTTTTTTGAATTTTTCAAAAATTTTTTCGATTAAATTAATTATTTTTTTATTTTTAAATTAATTTTTTTTTTCAAAGAAAAAGGAGAACTTTTTGTTTGTGGTTCTAACGAGTATGGACAACTTGGTTTGGGTGACAATGAAAACAGAAGTAGTCCTACTCCTCTCAAACTTGAAAACAAAATCAAGCTTCTCAATAACTTTGAATATGTTGTTCATGTTCATGTAAATATTTTCTTTTTTTTTCTTTTTTTTTCTTTAATAAATTTAATTAATTATTTTTTTTTTTTGTAAATAGGAACCAACTGATGAAGATAATGAAGAAAACAAGAACTGACATCCCTTTGAAGAAAAATCTCATATTTTTATTATTTCTTTTATTATTTTTATTAAAATTTTTATTTTCAATTTAAATCTTTGTATGACAGCCTTATTCTTTTGTAATTTAACTCCGTTTTTAATATATGGGATAATTTTTAATAAAAATTTCAAAATAAGTCCACAATACAACCAACCAGTTGAATCAAATAAAAAAAAAAATCAAAATTAGAAATGAGTCAAGAAAAAATCACTGTGGCATACTGTAATAAATTTAAATACAGAATTAACACTATAAATTTATCTTATCATTTCATCTCTTCTTCATTATAGGGAAAATTAGGTAAATTAATATTTTTTATTTTTATTATTTTCTCAAATTTATCTTCACATTTTATAAAACTATTATCATTCATTTAATTCAATAGAGGATTGCAACAATCCATTAGATACCTTTTGGAATATTGCGAATTTAATCATGAAGATATCCAATATGAAGATAATGAACAATGGGCAAAGGACAAAGAAACCCTTGCATTAGATTTCCCAAATCTTCCATACTTGTAATTATTTTCCACAAACAAGATTAAATAATTTATTTCAATTATTTCATTTGAAGAATTGATGGTGAAACCAAATTGACTCAATCAAATGCAATTTTGAGATATATTGCAACCAAAAAGGGAGGAGATCTTTGTGGAAAGAATTTACACGACCAAGGGATCGTCAACATGTTATTGGAAGTCGCAATGGATTTCAGAAATACCATAACAAAGTAAAAAAATTTTCTTCAATATTGAACCTATTCACATCTCCTATTCAATTAAATGAAATCATTGGAATTAATTTTTATTTTTTTTTATAAACTCAGTATCGTTTACAATCAAGATTATGATAATTTGCTTGTTGGATGGAAAAGTAATCAACAAAAGAAATACCACACCCAATTCTCCCAATTCCTCGGAAACAAGAAATGGATGGTAAAGAAAAAAAAAAAAATCTCTTACAATCTTCAATCTAATCACACCTTAATACTTTCAAGGTTGGAGATTATATCACTTTTCCAGAATTTCACATTTTTGAATTGTTGGATCAAAGTTATATCATGAATGCTGATGGTTTTAAAGATTTCCCTAACCTTGTTGAGTACATGAACAGATTCAAAGAGTTGCCTAATATCAAGAAGTTTAGAAGTTCTCCTCAATTCATTGAAAGACCAATCAACAGTCCTAAATATGCTAAATTCTTTTGATTTCTTTTGAATTAAAACTTTTTACCTTTTTTTTTTGATTTATTCGTTTATTTAAAATTTAAAAAAAAAAAAATCATATATTAGAAATGAGCCAAGGAAAAATCACCATCGCATACTGTAATAATTTAAAAATATTACATTGAGACAACCTTTAAACTTATCATTTCATCTTCTCCTCATTATAGGGAAAATTAGGTAAATAATAACAATTTTTATATTTTTTTAAATTTTATTTTCATGTGCAATTACCATAAAAAGAGGATTGCAGCAACCAATCAGATACCTTTTGGAATATTGCGAATTTCCTTATGAAGATATCCAATATGATGGAAATGATAGAGGAACCTGGCTGAAAGAAAAAGAGAAACTCGGTTAGGATTTCCCAAATCTTCCATACTTGTAATTATTTCCCATTTAAATAAATATACAAACAACATTAAATTTTATTAACTTCGCTTTTATTTAACTGCAGAATTGATGGTGAAACCAAATTGACTCAATCAAATGCAATTTTGAGATATATTGCAACCAAAAAGGGAGGAGATCTTTCTGGAAAGAATTTACACGACCAAGGGATCGTCAACATGTTATTGGAAGTCGCAATGGATTTCAGAAATACCATTACAAGGTAAAAATTTCGGGTATTTAAAAACTCCTATTGCCCTCCCTACTTAATCTTCTTATCGATTATATTTTTTTTAAATTCCTTTCTCGAATAGAATTTGCTACAATCAAGATTATGAAAACTTGATAGTTGGATGGAAAAATGATCAACAAAAGAAATACCACACCCAATTCTCCCAATTCCTCGGAAACAAGAAATGGATGGTAAAGAAAAAAAAAAAAATCTCTTACAATCTTCAATCTAATCACACCTTAATACTTTCAAGGTTGGAGATTATATCACTTTTCCAGAATTTCACATTTTTGAATTGTTGGATCAAAGTTATATCATGAATGCTGATGGTTTTAAAGATTTCCCTAACCTTGTTGAGTACATGAACAGATTCAAAGAGTTTCCTAATATCAAGAAGTTTAGAAGTTCTCCTCAATTCATTGAAAGACCAATCAACAATCCTTCTGCAAAGTTAAAAAACTTTTTTTTCATTCAAATTTCCTTTAAAACTTTCTTTTCTTTTAGATTCAAGTAGGATTTTGTTCACAAAGAGCTTTTTAAAAGGTTTTGAAAATAATTAAAATTCAATTTCAAAGTTCAACCCCGAAAATTCTTTTTACTTTCTTTAAAAAAATAAAAATAAAAATAAAAAAATTGAAAAGAAATCTGTTAAAATGAGACTAATTTTCATTTGTATTCTATTTCTCAATCTTTTGATAATTTCCAAATGTGATGTTTATGTTCCATGGAGAGAACAGGCAAGAACAAATCTCTGAACAAAATATCCTTTTTAATCAAAAAATAATCTATCAATCTAATTATTAGGTAACTGTATATAGCTGTGGTAAAAAAAACTCTTTATCTCTTATTTTATGTTTTATTTTAAAAATTACTCTTTTTTTTTATTTTTTTTATTTCACATAAAATTCAAAATATAAAGGTGATGCATCAGTAAGTATACTTAAAATAGAATAGAAGAATAGATAAAGGGAAATAAATAATAATCGGTTAAAATATAAAAATATTTTAACAACGATATTATTATAAGAAAGAATCCTCAATAAATTCAGAAATAAATACCACATCTCCGAAATACTTTAATATATATAGATATTAAACAGAGAAATATCCTCAATCTCTCAATACATTCTAATATTCAAAAATAAAATGAAAATTTAACAATTTAAAAAAAACTCGTTGATTGTTTCTAGTTTCAAATGACATACCTTTCCCACTTCCCAAACTCCACCCTTTCACAATACGAAATAATAGATACTGCAAGAACAACAAACACATCAGGAACATGGGTAGTAGATCTTCAAAGGTAATTTTTTTTGAAGAAATTAAATATTTTTTATGAAATGTTTTTACAAAATGTTTCTATAAAATGTTTTTTGTATTTTATTTTTACTTTTTTTTTATTTTTGAATATTTTTATTATTTCATTTTTTAATTTTAGAATCGCTCATTTTTCCAACGTTTCATCTGCTCCAAAAATTCAAAGTTACCCATTTCCAAATGATGTACCTAAAAATGGATGGAACGAAGGTTAAAAAAAAAACTATTTGAAAATTATTTTGTTTTTTTTTTGTTTTTATATTTAAAATTTCTTTTTTAATATTTTTAATGATTTTTTTAGTTAATTATTTGGGTATGGGAGGATTTGTACGTAGAGCTAAACAATGCTGGTTTGGAGACTTAGTAAAAGTTATTAAACAAGGTTTTCCTCTCATTGTACTCAACTGGTTCTCAGAAACACAACATGATGGTAATTTTAATTTTAAAAAAAACCAAAAAAAAAAAAAAAATCTTTGAAAATAAAAAAATATTAAAATAAAAAATTTCTTGAAAAAAATTTCTTGAAATTAAGTTAATTATTTAAATAAAATTTTTTTTTTTGTAGGGCATTTCAGGGTTGCTTTTGGTTATGATGATGTTACTAAAGAATTATTGTTGAATGGTAAAATAAATTTAAAAATTAAAAAAAAAATTAAAAAAAAATAATTTCAAAAAAAAATATTATTTGTAAGACCCATGGGGACGCCAAGGACAACCTGTATTTCATTTTTTATTTTCATTTTTTATTCTCTTTTTTATTTTTCAATTGTTTTATTTAGCACGTTTTGAGAGTTAACGAAACAGTATTTTGTGTATTGTGGAGTCATTTTGAAAAACTTTACAACTACAGCTATGATCCATACACTGCAATTTTGTAAAAACCATTTTTTTATTTTAATTTTGATTAATTTTTTTTATTTAATCTTTAAATTTTTTTAATTTTTTTGTATTTTTTTTTTATTTTATTTTTCTTTTTTTTTTTTTGAATTAATTATTATTTTAATTTATTTTTAATTTTGGTTTATTTTTAATTTTTTTGTTTTATTTTTTTTAAAAGAGTTTCACCATGGGAAGTGAAAGCAAAGACATTCAGATCAAACGGAAGAATATTCATCAACTCCACAATCCAATATAACGCGCCTTACCCTTTCTCCATCGATGCGGACTTTTACATTGCGAAAAACTCCGTTGCTGTCCTCTCCGTTTCTCAGAGAAATTCCACTCGTCAAGTCTCTCAATCCTTCCAAAACCCTATTGGTCTCGTCTCTCCTAACAAAGTCTATGAAGCAAGTAAAAAAAAAAAATTAAAAATAGATTAAAAAAATTTAAAATAAAATAAAAAAATCAAAAAATAACAATTAAAATTTTAAAAATAAAAAATAAAAAAAAATCAAACATAATAAATAAAAAAAAATTTAGATTAAATATACAATTCTTTCTTTAGATTTCAACATAGTGGATACAGGAGATATAGTAGAGCTGGAGATTGTTGCTTATGGCACTGTTTATGGATCTCTCCCTCAAGTTCCTGGGTGGATCAATGGAACCAACTATCCTGGTTATTCTTACTCTGACAACATTGGAGGAAGACTCACCATCAAGATCTGATTCAAAAATAAAAATAATTTTATTGGAAATTAAATTTAAAAATATTTCAATTAAATT
>JAMYWO010000393.1:0-10604 GCA_024220525.1 Cochliopodium minus | reverse complement strand
TTTTTATTTTTATTTTATTTTTTATTTTTTATTTTTTATTTTTTATTTTTTATTTTTTATTTTTATTTTTTATTTTTTATTTATTTAAATCTTTTTTTTTATTTTTTATTTTTTATTTTTTATTTTTTATTTTTATTTAGGGAGTTGGATTTCAATCAAACTGAAGATGAAGCACAAAGAATTGCCCATAAAAAACATTTACCATTTATTCCCCACATTCAGAGACTTAGAATTAGGGATCCCAAAGACTGTCCAGTGGCTCTATATTCCATACGTAAAAAATAATAAAATAAAAATAAAAAAAAATAAAAAATAAAAAATAAATAAAAAATATTTTAAAAAATAAAATTTAATAAAAATTAAAAAAATATTCAAATAGATAAAAAAATTTTGAAATATAAATAAAAAAATAATTCTACATTTAGATTAATTTTGATTTTTTAATTTAAATTTAAATTTATTTTTTCGAATTCAATTTTTTTTTTTAGATGAGACAAACATTAAGTTTTATTCTTCACTATTTACCTTCCTGGTTAAACAATATCGTGATTTTTTTTCTTTTTAAAAAAAAATTTTTAACTTTTTATTGTTCTTTCTTTCGCAAATTTAAAAGGTTTTGAAATTACTGGGACAGAAGAGCACCGAAATATATTATGTGGTCAATCAATTATTAGATTACAACATGGCTATGAATATTTTAACTATGGTAAAAAAATATTTGAAAATATTTTTATCTTTATTTTTTATTTTTATTTTTTTATTTTTTTTATTTTTTAAAATTTCTTTGATTTCAATTTTTAATTTATATTAATACATTTGTTTTATTAATAAATATTTTTGATTATTAGTTTATTTTTTATTTTTGTTTATTTTTTATTCAAAATTTTTATTCAAAATTTTTTTTTTTTTATTATTGTTTTAATTTTTCTGAAAAAAAATTTTTTTTTTTTTGTTTACTTCTCTTAAATATTTATTTTAATTTATTTTTAAAAATTCCATAAAGGCCCACCAAGAAGCATTAGAAGTAAAAGGGATAGAAGGAGAAATAAAAAACTACTTGGAAGAATGCGTATCTGACGAAGACCTCTTCTGCTATAGCAAAAAAGACAACTACACCAACCATTACATCAAATCTTCCGACGACATCAACAGCTTCGTTTCCAACAAAAATTCAAGCAGGTATTGTTTCAATGCGATCGAACACGCTTTCGTTTTGTTTCCTGACATGAATGCTCAAATAATTGACGTTGTTGTATCTCATTTGAAAAAAGAACAGAAAAACTTTGATCATCTTTGAAATAAATTTTTTGTTTATTTATTTAATTTTTTTTTTATCAATAAATTTTATTGGAAAATAATTTTTTTAGTTTTTTTGTAAAAAAAAAAATAATCTTTCTGACTTTTAATTTTTTTGTAAAACGTTTCAAATATTAAAATGAGATTTTCTAAATAAATTTTAAATATTTTATTTTTAAAACTGAATAAAATTTTTTAATTTTTTTTAATTCCAATAATTTTCTGAAAGATAAATAGATGTTTTTTCGATGTCTCCTCCATATTTTTCAAGCAGGTTTATCACTTTTTCGTCTTCCATGTCCGAGTATACTTTTTTTATTTCGTCTACTTTATATTTGGTAAAATTGAACTCCGATTTTTTTCCATGGATTGTCTCTTCATACTCCATAAGTTGTTGCATAAACCCACAATTTGGACCTATATTTTCTTTTTTACTTTTCTACAAAAAATAATTTTTTTTATTTTCTCTACATTTTTTTTATTTTATTTTTTTTTTTTTTTACAACAAAACTAAAAGCTTCTTCCAATTTCATTTTTTTATTTTTCATAATAAAAGCCAGCACAATGGATGCACTCCTGCTTTGTCCTTTAATTAAAAAAAAATTTAATTCTTTTCTTCTTTTTAAAAAATTTTTTTTTGAAAATAAATACCCGCGGCACAATGCACCAAAACACTGTTTCCTTTACTAATTTCTTCCTCGATTAATTTGTTGGTGTTTTCGAATTGATCTTTGATCACCTGAGTCATTCTATCTCCCAAATCACAACAAAAATATTTTACATGATCTTTTTGTAAATGCGGGCATTCTATCTCCATCAATCAAATTTGATTTTCATAAGGAGAAATAATTAGATTTAAATATTTTTAATTGTTAATGGAGTGTATTGGATTGGAATACCATTAAAATGCAAATAATTTTCCTAAATTTTATTTTACCTTTTTCATTTGCTGCATTTATAATTAAAGAAATTTTCTTTTCATTGAGAATTTTTAGATCATAAGTGGAATGATAAGGTCCTAAATAAAGAGAAGTCTCGATAGAATACATTGGAAAATTCGATTTTTTTTTTTTTTTTTTTTATAAAGTGAAATTGTCCAAGATCTAATGTTTAAAAAACATGATCCACCCCACTTTTTTGAATCAGTTTTATTTTAAATTTCTTGGTCAATAAATTTGGCACAATAAAATTTTTAAAGTGAAAAGATTTATTGAGAATTAGATTGTTATAAATAATTTTAATGTGAATTTTTGGCGGGTAATAATTAATAAAAAAATCTTTTATTTCGATAAACTTCTTGCAAGATCATTTTTCACAAAGTATCATCTTCATTGAGGATGATCTTGTTATCCCTCTTGTTCCTCAATCTCTGATAAATGACGTACAAAGTCAACAAAATGGCGGCGATGAAGAATAAAGAGGCGAATGCAGCAAAGGTGGTATGGATCTCCTTCACATGATTGAGTTGGGTGGAATTATAATTGAGGATGGCGACACTTTTGTTGTATTTGGGAAGATCAGAGTAATTTAATACATTTGTAGGCGAATAGCAGTGCACTGTTTGGTTGAGGGGTATTTTGGAGACGATATCCTCTGCCACTTCTTTGGTGTAGAAGGCTGATATCGATTGATAGCTGTTCACGGAGACCGCCGAGAAGATATGTGTGCGAAATCCCAATAATATTGAGGTGTTGAATACTTTGAGAGGAATATTTTGATGAATGAGATTGTTTGGGTTGATATCAAAGAAGTATTAAGATATATTGAAAATATTATCAATAAATACGAATATGATCCAGTGATATGTTAATTTTTTTTGGAACAAATTTGAAATAAATAATTATTGTCGCTCATTAAACGATATGATTTATATTTCTTGTTGTATCACAGATTTATCTTTTAGAATCAATTTTACCTGGCTTATAATATTCTTTTAAATTAACAGTTTCTGTCAAAAATGATACAGATATTGGTGTACAATTCGAATCATGGTAATCCACGAAAAAATCTGGCTTGTTTCTTGCAGAGATAACTTAGGAGAACAAAATATAATCATACTTTGAAATTTTTGATTATCATCTTACCTGCAAACTATAAATTGGTTGAATTATCGTTTCTTATATTTTCACTTTTTTAAATTTCAGCATTTCTTTCTTTTTACCATTATTCCAAATGTAAGAAAGAAAGCAATAATGATCAGAGTAGCATACCAATATGATGAACTCATATTCTTGGTTTTAACATAATCCATGTCCATTTGCATCGGATCCATTTCTTCCTTATTTTTTTATTTTTTATAAACAAGAAATTTTATTAAGGTTTATTGATGAATAAATCAAATCCTATACAACAATATTCTTTCATGAATGGATGCTATAAATTTGATTTTTGAATTTTTTTTTTTGAAAGCGAATTGTCAAAGTAATACAATGAAGACAAGAGATGTTTAATTCTAATAAAAGAAAGAATATTAATTTTGAGTAGTTGAGCAAATGGAGAGAAAATAAATTAACTTTATCAAAAAAAAAAATTAAATTGAAAATTTAAAAAAATGAATTACGAGAATCAAAACCCTCATATTGTTTATGTTGCACCACAATATCAAAACATTCCCACCATGAGTTATGTTGAGAATCCTCAATATATCCACATGCAACAAATGCAACCTATTCAAGTCATTGATAATAATCAAAATCCACAAAGTGTCAACACCCCATTGGTGACACAATCACATAATATCAAAGAATCAGAAAGAACAAAAGAATGGAAATATCATCTTTGTGATTGTTGTAAGAAATTAAAAAAATTATTCAAAATTTTAAAATATAAAGGAGGAGATTTGAATTGTTCTTTCATCGATCATATTTACTTGAATACATCCAAATTTATCTTTTTTTTTTACCAAACAAAAATTGACAGGTGCAAGGTAAAAAATATAATTTTTAACTAATATTTCCAGTTTATAAAAATAAAATACCTAATTCAAGTTATATCAGGCTTTATATGTTTATTTCTTACATTTTTTCATTTATTATTCAATTATAGTCCATCTGTATGTCTCTCAAGTATGTTTTGTTATCCATGTTCCCAAATGAAATTAGAATCATCAATAGATGGAGAATTTGAATGTTGTACAGTGCCAGGATTGTAAGAAAAAGTGATACTAAAAGAAAATTCTTAATAATTTTCTTTTTCTGTTAAAAAAAATATTTATAGCACTACATTTTTATGTCCTAATCCAATCTCATCAAGGTAAAAGATTGATTAAAAATATGAATATAATAAATTATTTATTATAATTTTCATATAATTTTATCTTTTAAACACCATTACACTCTTTGTAGAACTCAAATTAGAGAAAGATTCCAAATTGGATCTACTTGCTCCAGAGCTCAAGATCTATTCACTGTATGTTTGTTTCCTATTTGTTCTCAGGTTCAACATATCAAACAGATGGAGTTCGAGAACAAGAGAACTGTTCGTTTGTGTGGTGAATATCAAAGAGATTAAAAAAATCTTCACCAAAAAAAAATTGTGAATTGAAAAATAGTAAATAAAGAGAAAATTTACCATCATATCTTATCATCTTTCATTTATTTGATCTTTCTCCATTCTTTTTTGGAAGAAATTTCAAATATTAAAAAAAAAAAATTTGATTTTGAAATTATTGGAATCCACAAAAAAAAATAAAATTCATGATAAAGGTTGAAAATGTTAATGATATAAATGGTAAATAACGATCTTTTTTTTTTTTGTTCATTTGATTTTATTTCTCAAATAATCGAAAATTTAAAAAACATATCCCAACGGATAATAAAAGATATTTGGAATACAATCTATAAAAGGATGCATTACATTATGTGGCCTATATAACATCTATCCATCCAATAATCAAACATTATATAAAACTGAACACCCATATAATTAATAATTAAATTTTTTTATTGCGTTCATATATCCCATCCCATTAAAATTAAAAATATAATAACTAGCATGGTGTAGTTGGTGCTTCAAAATACAATCACATAAATTGGTAAAGAAAGCCATATTGGAAAGAAATACCTACAAATGTCAATGTGGTGAAGAAACAACGATATGTTGGACATGTCAATCGATGTCAAGGAGCTATGGATCCTTCTCTGATAAATTATGCTTCATATGTAATGGAGAAGCGCAGAGGATCAAGGAGGGGTTGACGCAGGTACACACATGGGGATCGTGCTCCAAATGCCTCACCTTTTGCAAATTGAGGCTTTATCAATTGACCAGCAAAGAATATATCTATGAATGTCCCACTTGCAAATACAAATTGGTGAGATGTGATTGCACAAATGGTAAAATTATTTCTTTTTTTTTTTTCATAAGGAAAAATAATTTGCATAATTTTGCGAATCACCATATTATTTGTAAATATCAATTGTATATTAGAAGATATCTCCAATATAGAGATGAATGATTTTTTTTTATCGTGTTAAAAACATGTGTCTGGAGGTCTAGACATATATTAAAAAGAATTAAAAATTTCCCCTTATGTAAAACGAATATGATATCAAGAAGATATATTATTTTCCGATGTCCTCCCTCCATCTTTATTTGAATAATATGTGATATTTATAAATCTTATATTTAATTTTTGACATGTGTTTTAATATATTATAGATTCTAAGATGTGTTCATAAAGTGATTTCAAAAATGAAAATTTTTTAGTAAAAAAAAAAAATGATCGATAAATGATGATAATTTGGTTCTCTCATCTAATGTTGAGTTTTAAAAATTGATTTAAATTACAAGCAATAAATTCTAACAAAAAATTTTGCATCACTGCAATTGATATCACAATAACTTTTGATAATTCTCCGAATGATTTTCTAAAAATTTTTGGGAATGCTCATTGTTCCCTGAATAACATATCTTCATTTAAAAGACAAATTTTTTTTTTTATTCAGATGCTATTCTTGGGTTTTTACTGTTTGCTCGATAAAGTTTAAAAAATAAATTATAAAATATAATATCAGTAAAAACAAATATAATTTTTAAAATTGAAATGAAAATTTGATTACTCCTTAAATCTTGAATGAGTGAATAAAATATAGAAACAACAAATTTCATAAAGGAAAAAAAGATTGTTTCTTAAATTTAATATTTCAATATTTTTCTTTGTTTATTCTTTCAACATTTTTTAGATTAATCTTCTATTTTAAGTTTTTTTTTTAATTTGTTTTCATTATTATTAAAATTTTTTTCTGTAGGATATATTTCTATGGATCCTGTCACGAAACAAAAAGATGAGAAATGTATAGTTTGTATGGGAATCATCAAGGATTGGCCTCTCGAAATTGGAAAGAAGAAAACCCTGCCCTTTGACCACCTTCACAAACAATATGAACAAAAGTGGAGGTTGTTGATGACAAAGTAGAAAGAGTAGAGTGGACAAAGTGTTTTTGTTAGAAAAATTTTTTGGAATTAAGTTTTAGTTTTGTATTTAAAAAAGAAATAGTTATGATTAAAGTGATAATTTTTTTTATTTTTTATTTTTTTTTTTTGAATTTTTTTTTTATTTACATTTTTTTTCATCTTAAAAAAATTTATTTTTCTCTTAACAAAATTTATTTTTTCCTTATTTCAACTCTAACTTCAAAAAATAAGACATTTTTCTTTCAACATATCCCTCTTCTTTTTTTTCAGATTTCTCTTTTGGATCTCCTTTTTGTTGATGATATCCCTCAACAAAAACAAAAGACTCTCTTCGACATTTGTCCTACAAAGAGCGGAAGTTTCGAAAAATGGCAAATTAAGTTTGTGAGACAAGTTTTGTGCTTCCAATTTAGGAACTTCTCTCAGCTCTTCTAAGTCACTTTTGTTCCCACATACCACTATTGGCACTTGTTGGTTGTTTTTTATCATTAGAATTTGGTTTCTCAGAGTCCAGACCTTGTTGAACGATTTTTTGTTGTCAATTGAATAAATAATGATGAATCCATCTCCTTCTTTAATGTACAAGTCTTATACAATAAAAAATTTTAATAAAAATGATTTTTGATGAAATATTAAAAACATTTGAATTTAAAACCTCTCAATGCACTAAACTCTTCCATTCCTTTTTTTTCCTTTATTTAAAGAAAATGATTTTGTTATTTATTTCAGAATTTTTACCTGCAGTATCCAGAATTTCAATGTTGATTGCTTTATTTTCAAGAACCACTTGTTTTGAATAAATATCTTCTACTGTGGGATCGTACTCGTGGATAAATTTTGAACAAATTAACTGGAAACTTGATTGTATATTTCTTAAAGTTTAAATTAATTTGTTCTAATCTATTATTTAAGGTTTTTTACGTGAAAGCACTTTTCCCTACAAAGCTATCTCCGAGAACTACAATTTTAAAATCTTTCTTCATTTTTTTATAATTTTTTTTTACCAAATAATTAAATTAAAAAAATTATTATTGAAAAGAGGTAATTTGAATAATGGTCAAAGTAAGAGATAATAAATTATCCTAAATATTGGATTGAATTTTAAAAAAATAAAAAAAAGGATAAATTTAAAATTAATTTAAAATATAACAAACATTTTTTTTTTTTAATTCTTTATAGAAACAGATTTCTTGGGGATGTATCCTTCCCTCTTGTTCTTGAGATCACGAGAAAAGTAGTAATCAGATTCCTCAAAGAGGATGTGGACATGATCACCTTTGTTGCAACAAAGGATCAAGCCAGTCTCATTGAGATCCTTGACATCATCAATGACAAAACCCTCATAAATGTATTCCTCATCGAAAGTCCTCAAAGACTTTTTGAGAAAAGTTTTTTTGACGTGAATCTCGTTGGGATTAAAAGAAAAATTAGAAGGGGAAGAATTGATGTTGTTGAAATCAATGTCTTTGAGATTGTTGGATTTGAGGGTGACAATGTTGAAATCGTAGTAGATTTTGCCCTGAGGTTGCTCGGTGGGTTTTTCTTTAGAAGTGATGGTGGGCCTCTTTTTCTTCTTTGTGGGTTTCTTTTTGTCAGTGACGGGAGGAGGAGGTTGATTAAATAAATCCAAAAGAGGGATTTTATTATCGTTTTGAGGAGGAGATTTGACGGTGTTGAAATTGTTTTTGTCGAGGGAGAGTTCGGGAAGCACTCTCACTCCCTTTGGGGATAGTTTGGGAGAAGTGTTGTTTTGGGGATTTCGGGAGCTATCGTTTTTTTTGGGAGAAAAATCAAGTTTGGGGGAAATGGCAATGTTATTGTTGAACATTGAAAACGCTCTTTCTATCTTGGGGGACACTCTCGGAGAAGTTTTGGGAGAAGTAGATTGATTGGGATTATTTGTATTGTTATTATGAACATTTACATTATTTTTCTGATCATTTTTATTGGTGGGAGGAGTCTGGTGAAAGGATTCATTCGAAACAGTTTTGTTTGTTCTGTTTTGATTTTTATTGAAAGAAATGCTGGGGGTGTCTTGTTGGCCCAAAGTGGGAGGAGCGAGTTCTTTAGAATTAAAAACAGGAGAAGAGCTCGGAGATGAAGAGGAATTTATCGGAGATATTTTGTATCGAGGAGAAGTTTTGGGGGAAGAAGATAATGAAGAATTAGATTCCACCATTTTTTTGTCGAACAAGTTTTGCGAAGAGTTATTATGGCTATTATTATTATCATGGTTATTATTATTATTATTTCCATTATTGTTGTTTGAGAGGGGAATTTTTAGAGTGTTGGAACTTGGTTGTAAGAAGGGGTTGGGGGTTCTTGGAGAAATTTTTGGAGAGGATTTCGGAGATGATCCTGGTGATACTTTGACCAGTCCTAATTCATTGAGGTCCAAACTCTCTAGAAGCTGTGAGTTTTCGTTCTTTTTCTGTTCAAAAAAAAAATTTTGTAATTGATTATTTATATTTAAACAAATTAAATAAACAAAATATTTAAATCAATTAAATAAATTATATTTAAACAAAACGAAAGACAAAATGAAAAAAAAATTCAGAAAAAATTCAAAAAATTAAAATAAAAAATTTTTTTAACACTAAAAATCTCAAAAAAATATTAAAATTATATATAATATAATGAAAAAAAAATAAAATAAAATAAAAAAAATTAAAAAATTGAAAAAATTAAAAAAAATAATAAATATAAAAATTAAGAAAGAATTCATAAATTGAAAAAATTAAAAAAAAGAAAAATATCACATTAAAAATCTCTTTGTGTCCCTTTTTAACCAAAATTCCTTCAAGATCATCAACATGCCCCTCACTATGAGAATGATGAGGCTTTTCGAGCTCGATTTTCTTCTTGACAAAGTCGATCTCATTTTTGAATTGCTTCTTCATGTCGACGACAGAAGTGGCAAAGTTGGAGTGGAAGGAGGGCGGAACTTTAGAGAAGAGGATGGAGTTTCTCTTTCCTTTTTCCACCAGCTTGTTGAAGGTTGGGTTGTTCAGAATCCCTGGCAGTTTCAAACATGATTGCAAGTAGCTTGTCAGTTTTAATCTTCTCTAATAAAAATTTTTTTTTTTATTTTTTATTTTATTTTTTATTTTATTTTTTTTTTTAATTTTTTTTGATATTTTTTGATTTTTTTTGGATATTTTTTTTTTTAGATATTTTTTTTTTGATATTTTTTGATTTTTTTGATTTTTTTTTGATTTTTTTTTTAGATTTTTTTTTTTTTGATATTTTTTTACTCTTTCCAGAACCTAAAATTTTTTTTAAAACAAATAAGTTTGAAATAATTTAAGTAATTTTTTTATTTTATTTTGATATTTTATTTTTTTAAAATGAACTAAAATTTTTAATTTTTATTATTTATTTATTTTTTTTTGATTTTTATTTCTTATTATTATTTTTTTTTGATAATTATTTACGTCTACTGCAATTACGTCTCTTTGACAATCCAAGTTGGGAAAGGAAGGAAATTTGATTTTACAGTACAAGTTTTCCAAATGCTCCCTCAACACGTAAAAGAAGGATGATTTTTTGTTTGTTTTAAGAACTGGTTGGAGATTAATGAAGAAACAAATATCTATTATCTGTTAGGTATGAACAATATTAATGGAATTTTTTTTTATTTTTTTGATTTTTTTTTTATTTTTTATGTAAATATTGGTTTATTGTATTGATTGATTTGTTTAATTTTTATGGTGTAAAATATTAGTTTTTTGAAATATTATTTCAATATTTTTTTATTTTTAAAAATTTATTTATTTTGTTTTCTTATTTTTATTTTTATTTTTATTTTTATTATACTACTTTTTTATTTTTATTTTTATTTTTATTTTTATTTTTATTTTTATTTTTATTTTTATTTTTATTTTTATTTTTAT
>JAMYWO010000392.1:0-31796 GCA_024220525.1 Cochliopodium minus | reverse complement strand
TTGATTTTTTAAAAATTTTTTTATTACTTTTATTGACCTGCTGAAAAACTAGTTCGATTTTTTCCTTTTTGTTTTTGACAGGAGAATTTAAAGAAGTATCACTTTTGAAAAACCCACACAAAAGAACCAACCTCATAGCCATCATTCCCATCTCCTGCTTCGTCATCACCTTTGGACAGGACAGCTCTGCTCGTGTGTGGGACAGCGAAAAGCTCACATCCCTCACCATCTTGGAGAAACACAACGATCAAATCTTCCAAGCTTACAAACTTGGTGAAAATGTCTTTTCCATTTCCAAGAGTGGAGAGATTTTGGAGTGGTTGATCCATGAAATGTGATGATCTCAACCATTTGATTGCTTTTTACTTTTATTTTTATTAAATTTCTTTGTAAATTAATTTATTTAAATTTTATTTTATTTATTTTCATTTTTATTAAATTTATTTTAAAGTTCTCCATATCAATTCTCCAATTTGTAAAAAAAATTGATCATTATTTGCTGGATAGGTTTGGGAACCTTGATTCTGTTCCTTAGTAAACAACCAGAGAGTTTTAAACATAATAAAAAGATGAGAACTTTTTTCTTGAATCCTTTCTCCAAAAATTTGTGGATGCTTGTTGTCCATTCCTTAAAAAAATAAAATAAAATAAAAAAAAAGAGAAAAAAAAATGAGAAAAAATCTCTTTAACCAAGCTCGTTTGTTGGTTGTGAATAAGTTTCAAGCTATCAAAATCAATTTTGACAGCAGAAGCGATTGGTATGGTGTTCCCTTTTCCTAATTGATTAAAAGTCGAGTCCCCACAAACAAACACTTCCCTTTTGTCTATAAATTTAAAAAAAATAAAAAGGATCACAAATTATGAGATTAAAACTATTTAAAAAAACAAAAAAAAAAAATTTAATGGAAAATTCACTATTCACAAAAATGGAGTGTTTATAACCAGTGGTAATGAAAGAAATGTCAGAGAGGGTTGTTTTGCTGAAGTGAAATTTTATTTGGGTGTTTTCGACCAAACTAAGCTGTCCGCTTGAATTGCTCCCTGAGCCATAAACTTCTCCATTGTCTAAATAAAAAAGAAATCAATAAAAATGATAAATTAAAAATATAATGTAAAATTAAAATGTAAAATTAAAATGAAAAATAAAAAAAAATATTCAATAAAAATAAAAAAATAAAAATACCAAGCAAAATGAAAGAGTGATGGCCCCCTGAGTGAACAGAAACGATGTTGGGAAAACTGTCGACAATATTGGACAACCCAAAAAAATATTTATTATTTCCCAATCCCAATTGTCCAGTTGAGTTATTTCCAAACCCCTTTAAAATTGTGTTTCCATTATCGTTTCCTTTATTAATTTATGTTTTTTAGTTTTATTTACTTTTTATTTTGATTTTATTTATTTTAATTTAAATTTTATTTTATTTTATTTAAATTTTTGGTTTTAAATGTTTTAAATTTAAATTTGATCATATTTTTTTTATTTTTTATTTAATTTTTTTATTTAAATCAAATNTTTTTATTTTTATTTTTATTTTTATTTTTATTTTTATTTTTATTTTTATTTTTATTTTTATTTTTATTTTTATTTATGTGGTAAAATTTTTTTTTTTTGCTTCTAGGTTACCAGTGGTCTCTTACTCAAATCATTTTGGCTCCGAATGTGAAAGAAAGAAACAAAAGAGCTTCCCATTTGATGGCCGTACAACAAGAATTAATCAAACTCAATAATTATTTTGCAGCTCATTGGTAAATAAATAATAAAAACATTTTTTTTTATTATTTATTTTCATTTTTTTATTTTTTATTTTTTTATTTTTTATTTTTTATTTTTTATTTTTTTATTTTTATTTTTATTTTTATTTTTAAATTATTTTTTATTTTTCATTTTTTATTTTTTAGGCTGTCTTCTTCTTTCAACAATTCCCTGATTTGCAAGCTAAAAGATACAGGAAAGCTGACAATAGAAGAAAAACACGAGAAACAGCTAGTTAACTTCAACAACTTCCTCACAGCCAGCAACTCGAAGCAATACAGAGAAAGACTAAAAGAAAATCTGATTGATAATATTCCCACCATCCCTTACATTGGTCAACACTTAACTGATCTGACATTTACAGAAGATGGTATTTTTCTTATTAAATTTTCATCAATTTTAAATGTTTTTTATTTAAATTTTTTAAGTTAGTAAAAAACTTAATTGAAATTTTTTTTTAATTAAATTTTTTTGTTTAAATCTTTTTTTTTAAAAAAATAATTCAATTAGGATCTCCCGAGAAAATAGAAGGCAGAATAAACTTTGCAAAAAAAATCGCCATTTCTGCAATCTACGAGATGATAACCAAATTCCAGATGATTCCATATGCAGGTTAATTTTTTTTTAAAATTTATTATTGTAAACTTGAAGTTTTGACAATTATTTATTTCCAAAAAACCTTCGTTTTAATATTTCCTTCCCACGAACTATTTGAATTTTTTTTTCATATTTCTTTAAATAATATTTTTTTTTTTTTTCCAAATTTTTTTTAGGTGTCCAAACTCATCTTTTCAACTATTTCTTTTATGCCAACGGACTTAATACACAACAGCTCATGGAGATCATCTCTTCTTTGTCAGGTGACAGTGGAGAAAAGTTTGGTCACTATTTTGAGTTGAACAACTTGGATATCAGTTTTTCTCACAATCAATTTTTTGAAGATCTTTATAAGTCTTTTCAGAAAACCAGTTTGGAGTTGCATGCAAGTAAAAATTTTTTTTTAACTTTTTATTCCACATCAATATGCGAGATATGGACAATTTTCAGTTCAAAAATAATAATATTAAATAAAAATTTGATTAAAATTTTAATTTTAGCAGAAATGTATCAATTTAAATATCTTCCATAATAATAAACTCTGATGGATTAATTTTTCATTTCATTTTTTTCATTTTTTATTTTCATTTTTCATTTCAGATTTATTTTTTTTAATTTTAAATTTATTGATGTTCTTTATTTTTTTTTTTTAAAAAAAAAATATAATTTATTAAAGCTAATGTGAAGAGAAATAATCACTGGGTTGTTTGGACCAAACTTTTGAGACAGAACACCAAAAATGTTCAAATGGAAAGTGGAGAAATCATCAGTGTTCGTGATTGTTGGAATCTAAGTGATGCATGCAAGACTTTTTAAAAAATTTTTATTGAAAAATATTATTATCAAATAATAAAAATTAAAATTATTTGATTTTTATTTAATATTATTTCAATTTTAGTGGAAGAATCTATAAAATCAGTTATTCTTAATTTTCCCAAATCAGACACGGAGTTAAGAGAACTTCTTAAACTATGTTTCAGCACCAACGTCAATAAAAATGAGCTTGAGTCTATCATTATGGCACTTAAGGGTTACTCCACTCTTGACACTGTGGTGACGCCTATAGAATTGGCAGAATTGGGATCCAAAATTGGAAAGAGTTTAAATAAATTCAAATATTATGATACTATTGACGCCAAAGAAATAAAAAATGTAAAAACACAAATTATTTATTTTTTGAATTACATTAATTATTAAATATTTTTTCATTTTTTTAATATTTTTGTCTTTTTTTCAAAAAAAAAGGAAATTGAAATATTGGTGAAAGGTGACGTTACCATCAAAAATTTTAACGAAATTTTTGGAAATTTCTACAGGACTTTCTCCAAACAAAAGAGACTGTCCAATTTCTTGTCTACTATCAAGAAAGAAGACTCTTTGGGAGTTACTTATGAAAATTTGAGCAAATTGTTGATAAGCAAGGAGGATGTGGGTAGTGAACACGAAAATGCGAATCAAATCAGACAAAGTATGGATGTCAGGAACAAACTTAAAGAAATGGATCTTTTGGATAATTTAAAAACTTTAAAAAATGAAGAAGAGGTAAAATATTTTTTATTTAATATAATTTAAACAAGAAATATTTTTAATCATTTAAATTTGAATTTTCTAATTTTTTTTTAAAAAAAATTTTTTTGAAGGAATTACTTTTAAAATTGAAAAAAGTACGTTTATCTATACAAGAGTGTACATTAGAGATCAATGAGCTGCATTCCGTTAAAAACAAACATCAAGAGGAGTTACTCAAGTTGGTTCCCGAAGAAACCAAGACCACTACACAATTCTACAAGCAAGTCTACCTTCCTGCTTTTGAAAAACCTCAATTTAACCGCAAAGACGATGAAGAGATTTGTTTGGAGAACAAAACTTGTGTCATCAAATCTTTTTTGAAACTTTTTACTTTTTTAGAAAAAAACCTTTCGATGATACGTGAAGAAAACTACAATCAGTTTGATGTGAGTCAGAAGAACAACTTTAATCTTTTAAAGACAAATTTCTTGTCTTCAAAAGAACTTTTCCTTGAGAGTTTCGTTACAACTGAGACTTTTGAGGAGAACGACAAGAAGATTTTGCAGAATGTTCACAATATCATCAATCAGATTGAAAACATTTTTAATTAAAAAAACAAAGTTATTTCATAAGGGGAAATTTTTTTTTCTTTTTTAATATGTGTCTGGACCTCCAGACACATATTTTTAACACGATATAAATAAAATCAATTATCTCTATATTGGAGATATAACTTCTAATATACAATTGATATTACATACAGTGTAAGGTGATTCGCATAATTACGCAAATTATTTTTCCTTATGTTTTATAAAGATATTTTTTTTCTTAAAAGTTTATCTGCTTGCATGATTTCATTTGGGTAAACCAAAATAACCAATTTCTATATATGAAAAAATAAATTAAGTCAATCGTTTGCAAAATCTATGAAAAAAAAAAATGCAACAAGAAAGGAGGCTTCCTATCAAAAATAATTATAAACAACCGATCTCCCATACTAACACCCCCAATCTTATAAATAGGAGCAGCGGATCTCTCTTGTCCAACAATTATTTCATTGCAGAAAGTAAATTGAAGACAGGATTGGAATTTGATGAGAGGAAACAGTATGATATGGGTTATTTTCATTAGATCCTTTCCACAAAAAACTAATTATTTATATCCATCAAACAACATTCAATTTGATAATATGCAGCTTTCATTTATTATAAATCAGGGCTGGAGATATTAAGCAATTATATCAACAGTAAGTATTTCACAACATTAATATTATAATATTATAATAATATGAAATACATATATTATCAAAATAATTTGTCCAAAATATATCTATGCAGTTTATTTTTCTTCCAAATTGTTATATTCAGTGATAGAAATTAAGGACTAAAATAATATTTCTTTATAATAATATTATTTTATATTTTTATAAATCCACCAAGCAACAAAAGACGAAATGGCTAAAGAAAAGGCAACAAAACATTTCAAACAGTTTCTGGAGAGGGCAGAAGAAATATCCAAACAATTGAGCCAACAAATAGACAATGAGAAGGATGAAGTCGTCGAAAACGAAGTTTTATTGCAGCTGAACAATGTGGAATGCACTCAAATGAATCCAGACACGAGAGAAACCAACAAAATAGCTAGTGGGACTCTTTATTTCCTAAAAACCAAAATCGAAGATAATTTTTTCTTTTTGTCCATTGAAAATTTTCAATTCCCTTTAAACAAACGTAACATTTTTAAATTTTATTTTAAAAATTTTTTTAATTTTACTTATTTTTCTTCACCACAGAAATTCCTTGTTTGAAAGTAAACGACAGAAAATTTTTGTTCAGTAAGAAACAAACTATTCAAATTTTTTAATTTAAGAATCAAAGTTAATAATTATATTTTAGCCATTCCTGGAAAATCATTTTTTATGATAACACTAGATAAATCAATTCCAGAAATGCACAGAAAAGGTTTTTTTTTTATTTTTATTTTTAAAAAATTAATTTAAATTTTTGAATCACTTAAATTTTAAATTATTTGATTTATCAAAAATTTTCTAAATCTACTTTACAACAATTTTTATTTTTTCAGTCTTTGAACAAAGACTTGCTTCTCTTTGCACAATAAAAACACAAGAAGAAATACAGAATAAGCCCAAAAATCAACTAGTCCAACAACAAACTAACAGTCCTAATTTACAAGTAAGTCTAATTTCAAATGATCGTTTTATTTAATTTAAATTAACTTTTTAAATATAAAAAATTGATAAAAAAAAAAAAAGCAAAAAATTAATGATAATTTTTTTTTTAAAAAAAAAATAATTCAAATAATTAAAAAAAAAAAAATAATAAGAAATAAGAAATAAATAATAAATAATAAATAAATAATAAATAATAAATTATAAATAAAAAAAACAACAATAAAAAAATAAAAAAAATAAAAAAAATAAAAAAAATGATAAAAAATAAAAAATCAAACACCAAAAAAAAAACGTAAATCGTAATTTTAAAAATTAGAAACCCCAAAACCAACAAGTCCAACAAAATCAAAATCAACAACAAAACCAAAATCAAAACCAGCAAAATCAAAATCAGCAAGTGCACATCCAGCCCTACCAACAACCCCAACAACAAAATCAGCAAAATCAAAATCAACAAAATCAAAATCAGCAACAACCCCAACAAACAACCACATCTTACGTTCTCGATGGAATCTCTTCAGGTATCAAAAAAGGCAGCCAATCTTTGGCCAAGGGAATTTCTTGGGGCTCGAAACTTCTCAGCAAGCAGATCGGCAAGGGAGGGAAGACGGTGGTGGATAGCGGGTACGTCCAAAAGAACGAGACCCCCTCTGTTGTCAACCCTAATCTCAAAACGACTGTTCAGGTTTCTTCCAAGATCACTCCTTATGCTGACAAATTAACTCAGTCTCTCGTCAAAGGTTTGAGGTATAAAAAACGAATAAAAAAAACCTTACTTTTTTCCAACAAAAATTAAGAGATCTCTTAATTTTTCTTTTTAAAATTTTTTGGGTTTTTAACAATAATTCTTTAAATTAAGTCATTTAAATTTGAGTTTTTTAAAAATTAATTTTTGGTTTATTTTATTTACCTATTAAAATCACCATTTTTACTAAAAAAAAAAAAGGGTTGTTGGAGGATATGTCGTAGAGAAGGTACCTCTTGAATCAAAATAAAAAATAAAAATAAAAAATAAAAATTTTTATTTTATAGGCTGGCTTGGAAGCTGAAAAAACAGATACAGTCCAAGGTTTATTAATTTCTGTCTTTTTTTAACTCACTCAAATTTCACTTACTTCCTTGATTATTCAAGGATATGTTGACACATCAAGCCCAAATTATCAATCTGGAAAAAGCCTTTTGGTTACATCGGTAGTTTCAAATTTTTTTTCTCTTCTTTTATTAAAAATTAAATGAAACCCTTTATTCTCAAAGCTTGTTGGTGTTGCAACAGTTTGGGACAGTTTAGTAAATGGATCCAAAGAGATTGCACTTGCTACAGGTTTTTTCTTTTGAATTTTTTTGTTATTTTTTTTAATATTTTTTAAATTTTAATGTTTTTTAGGTGATTCTGTATCAACTGTTGTTGATCACAAGTACGGAACAGAGGCTGGGGAAACTTCCAAAAGTGGATTCAAATCTGGTGTTGAGCTTGTTTCTTCTGTTTTCACTCTTAATCATCTTGTCATGAAAACTTTGGCAGAACCTCAACAAAATAACGAAAATAATAACCAGAATGTCACAGAAAATAAATAAAGTTTTTTCAAACCATGAATTTTAATATTATTTTATTAAAATTGTTTTTGATTAATCTCCCCTCATACTAACAAAAAGTTTTAATAACGTGACATCAGTAAAATTGTAGCTTTGAAAGGTCCGGTCATTGTCAAGATAACTACAACTTACACCACTACTTAAATGCATATCAAGAGGAAAAATTTCAAAGTGAACTTCGAGGCAATTTTTGAGATGGAGGATGGCATCAGTAGGCTTGACATAAATTCGAACAGTCCTACTATATCCCTTTACAACAATAAGAATCTCTTCAAAAAAAATTTTGATCTCCGAGTTGTTTACAACACCCAAGTTGGCGAGCACATCAGTTTCATTGAGGGTGATGTCGTTAAAAGAAAAGAAAAAATCTCCGCTCAACGGCCCATTTTGACTGAGGAACTTTGATCTCAATGAAGAAACTTCCTCATCAAGTGAAGGAAGCAAAATTGGAATTCTCAACCCTCTTTTTACGTTAACGATAAAAATAAGGTGGATTCCTTGGTTGAGATTGTCCTTGAGTAAATTCATTGTGTTTGTCAGTTTTTCCTTTTCAAAAGAAATTATTTTTTTTTGCTCCATTTCTACTTTTTCTATCTCTTGGTTTTTATCTTTTAACTCTTCCACTTTAACTTCCAAATCATTTACTGTTTGGTTTAATAAATCTTTTTCCAATTTTATCTTTTTTAATTTTTTCTTATTGTCTTGGTTCTTTGATCTCAAGTACTTCAAGCATTTTTGCTTGTGTTTATCAACAACTCCTTTTTTATCTTCATATCCACAATGACATTTCTATTTATTTTTTTTCATTAGAATGCGATTCAGATAGAAAATAGTTGTTTTAACATAAATGTGTCCGAGACTTCAAATAATTTTTCGTTTTGAAAATAATGATAATATTTATTTCTCCACATAAATTCATTTACATTTTTTTAAAAATATTGATCAACTAAATGTATTATAAATTGGATCTATGAGAAATCAAGAATACAAATGAATAAAAAATATTTTCATTTTAACATAAGGGAAATTTTTTTTTTCTTTTTTAATGTGCCTAGACACATATTTTTAACACATATAAAAAAAATCATTCATCTCTATATTGGAGATATAACTTCTAATATACAATTGATATTACATACAGTGTAAGTTCATGAATAGTGTTTAAAAATTTTTTAAAATACTCTTTTAAAATTTTTTTTTACCTTTTTATGCTCTTCTCTAGTTTGCGGATGGTTTTTGATTTTTTTCAATGGAAGCGATTCTCCACAAATTATGCATTTGAAAATCAATTGATTGTCCATTTGATTGCTTAACTCTGTATTGGGAATCCATTCATCATTTAAACATTTGGGACATTTTTTATGGTCACATTCTTTACAGAAGCTCTTATTGCATCCCTGACAAATCTTTGAATCAAATAAAAGATCCCCACATCTACATAAGAATTTCTTTTTGATGGATATGTTGGGTATGGAGAAAATTTCACGTAAGTGATATAAACCAGATTTTATATTCTCAATGGGATAGACAAGAATTTTAGAATATTTTTTGATATTGAAATCAAACATTTTGTGATCATCTTCTAAATAACAACCAGAATTGAAACGAAAATCATCTAAAGCCATCAAATGTTTATCTCTCTCAATATTATGGGATTCTTCGAGAATTTGTCTGATTTCATTAATGGTGGTGTCTTTATTTACGATAAATGGAATATTCTTTCCTTCTTGTGTTTGGACAAATATTTTATAATGGAAAGTTTCATCCATTTTTTTTTTTATAATTAATTTAATGAAGAAAAAATTTAATCTCCACGTATTCTCAAAGAAAAATTGATAGTTTCTCCATCATTGATACAGTAATGAGACAAAGTTTTAGCATTTTCAAGATAATTGCTTTTGAAAATCAAGTTCACATCATCTGGACACAATCCTTCTTTCTCTTGCAAATACAGTTTGACTTGAGAAATGGTATCATTTGGTTGAACAGAAAAAGGATGAACTTTACCATAAATAGACTTTAAGTAGATGAGAAAATCATCAAAATCAACATTAACTTCAGAATTATGCTCAATACCTTTCTTGGACAGAAAATCTCCGTCAAGAAGTACCATCTCTTTAAAAAGAAAATTAGTGATATTGCTCGTTTTGTTTTCGGATCGGAACTTGGATTTTAAAAAGAAAACTTCCACATCTAGAGAATGTAACAAGATAGGAACTTTGATTCCTCTCATTTTGTTGACAATAAACACAATATAAATCTTGTTGTCAACCAATTTCTCAAATGTTGTCCAAGTGTTGTCTATTTTGTTTTTTTGTTCCAAAATTAACTGTTCTTGTTCTTTAATTTTTTTCTCTTTTTCGTCAAAATGAAACACTTTCACTTCAAGGCCCCATACTTTATTATTGAGGGTATTGTTTTCTAGTTTCAATCTTTTACACTTATTCTTTTTTTCTTGGTATTTCGCTTGTAAATATTTGATGCATTGTTGTCTGTGTATCTGCATTACTTGATGCTTGTCTTCAAATCCACAAACACATTTCTAAAATTAAAATTATTTAAATGATTAATTATTAATAAATTTTTTACCTTGTGATGATCTCTTTTCGTTTTTGGATGATCTTTTGACTCTTTCAAAGACATAATTTCCCCGCAAATTAAGCAATTCCAAGTCATTTGAATTTTCAATTCTTCACCTAAAGCGAAATTCTTGAAACAACTTAAACAAATCATTGGATCTTTTGGAAAGTTTCCGCATTGACATTTGAAATGATCAGGAATCCTAACAAGATTTGTAGAAAAAATATTGACCCCTTCATCATTCTTAACAAAGAATTTTTTTCTGTTAATTACAAGCAATCTTGTTTCACTTCTGATTCCATAATCCCCTAATGATCTGTCATCCTCTATTTCAATTCCCGAATAAATCAATCTTATATCTTTATCCTGTCTGTATGATAGATGGAGAATCTCCTTGATTTCTCTTATTTTGGCATTGCGAGTGGTTGAGATTATAAATTCAAACTCTGCGCTATTAATAAATAAATATATATTATTCATTTTTTTTTATTTAAATTTTTATTTATTTATTTTATTTTATTTTATGATTTTTCAAATGAGTTGATTTCTTAAACTGAAAAAATCTCAAATTATTTGAATTTTCTAACAATCAAAATTCAAGCACAATGATGAACAATTGAAATTTGATTATTGGATCTTTCAAAAATTTTATATGAAGAAAAATTTCTTCCAAATTCATTGTTACCCTGAAAAAATATTTCCATAACCAGTTTTGTTCAAATTTTGTTCAGATTCTCATAGACTAAAGTTAAAAAAGAAAAATTTTTATATTTGAAAAAAAAAAAATTGGTCAAAATGTCTCAACAGCAACAATATCAATGGTAATATCCATAATTTTTTCATATCACAAATATCCATCAATTTAATTTATATAGGGCTTCAAGATCAAGAGAATATGATTCTGAAAATAAAGAATTAAATTTAAAGAATTTTCAAGATGTAGAACAACATCCACTCCTACCAAAAGAATTAATCATAATCCAAAATGAAAAAATTCCAGAAACAAAACAAACTGAAGTTGTGGGTATGAAATAAATATAAATAATTTGAATAAATATATAATTTGATTATGCAATAAGGAATTCATTTTGATCAATATATTGCAGTGATAATATAAATATTTATTTGAATAAAAATATAAATTTTCTTTTTCTTTTTCAAAATATAAATATTTATATTGTTTAAATCAAATATTTTACAGTGGATGATCCATTAAATTCATCTTCTGTCACATCTGACCCTCTTGGTGTAACATCAGATCCATTGGGGATCACTGAAAATAAATCAAAAGGATCATTGCAAGATGATCCTTTGGGGGTGATGAAAGATATGTTGGGAGACAAATATGATCTTCAAGAAACAACAGGCTATAAATTTGCACAACCAAAAGCAAATGAAGATTATTTTGATGAAGGATTCATTCCATGGTCATCGAAGAAGGCACCAATCCTTCAAAAATATACAACATCTGAAAAATTGCAAATAGAAGTGGTAAATATTAAAATGAACCCTTATGAACTGTTATTTTAAATTTATTACTTTAATTTCACTTATCATTCGTTAAATTTAGACATTCTTGGAAAATGTACCAAAAGGTAAATGAATACTCAAAAATATCATTGAACTCATCAATATTTTTTGCTTATATATTAGTTCAAATCCAAGGGAATAAAACAAAACAAAGATTGGAAGAATTGGATAAAGAAGAAAATAAAGATGATCAAATAAGACAAGTTGAGCAACAAGTGTATGTGGATCATGTGCAATCTCTTCACGATGAACTCATACATGCATGGGAAATCGAAAAAAATAGAGTAAAAGCATTGAAAATCGCTATTAGGGTAAATTTTCAATCAATTAAATTTAATGATATCAAATTTGAATTAATATGATCTCTTCATAGTGCGCAAAAGTTTTGGGTGATACTCAAGTAATCAGATTTTATCCATCCAAGTTCGTGCTCATCAGTGAGATCTTGGATACCTTCGGAAAGTTGGTCTATCAAAGAATCAGAGAAAAGGCCATCGAGCATGAAGATCACACAAACAAACAACCAAGATCATTGTCTGAAGTTTTGTCTCCTGAGAGTGTAACATCTTCTGCAAGGTAATTTTTTGTGAGAATTTAATCTGCACCATATAATTTGGATCAATTTTTATATCACAACACAAGATACTATCTCATTGATCAATGAGATCCAAATATCATATAATCATTTGATTTATATCGATCATTTTTACTAAAATATTCTTTATCTCTTCATTTTTTTGTTTTATGAAATAATTATTTTTTTTTTTGTTTGATTATTGAAACAGAGAAACATGTAAAAATTGGTTCCACAAAATCGCTTCCATTAGAGAACTCCTTCCTAGACTCTACGTCGAAATGGCAATCATCCATTGCTACAAATTTTTATACAGAGATCCTTTCCTTCCCATCTTCACAAGAATCACCAAACAGTTGAGAGGGATTGGAGATCCTTTGGTCGCCACTTTCGCAAGAGCATACTTAGCAAGAAAGGGATATGAAGCCAAGCCATCCCTCAAACAATATTTGATCACCAGTTTTTGCGATCACTTAGAGGTCCAAATGCAACACATCACTTCCAAAAAGCTCAACGTTATTTTGGAAAACAACAAAATTGATGAAGCCACTTACTTGGATCTTTATTCTCCTGCTGTCGATTGGTTGTTGCAGTGTATTGCTCACGGATCGAAGGAACAGGGTCCTTTGCTCGAGATTTTGGCAAAGTACAAGTTGAACAAGGACGCGCTCACTCTCCACCACATCATATCCAACTTTTCCCCAGAGTTGATTGCGTCCTTATCTGTTGAGGTCACTGCTTTGATCCAAACAAGTAACGACACCGGCTTTTCAAAAAATAAACTGTATTCTACACTAGGTAAAAATCTACTCTATTTTTTCCAGTTATGTTTTTTTTTTTCCAAATTTTTGATTTTTCTTTTGTTGATTTTTTTTTTTTTACTTTATTCTTGATTTTCACAAAACTATCTTTACTTTTGATTATTCTTCTTAATACCCCCTCTTTCAGGTGTCAACTTGACTTTGACTCCTCCCAAGAAGGAACATCAGGTCCCAGTTTTGAACGAAGTGTGGAAACACATCACCAAATTGACAGAAATTGAAGAGTACATCAACTTGGCCGAGATTTGGATCGAGTACCCTGTCAAATATTGCTCCCCTAAGGATGTAAATGCGATGTTGAGGGATGTTTTGGAACACGTCAACAGCGCCAACGCCAAGGAAAAGTGCCAACATCAGTTGCAATCCATTGCTCAGAAGATCTTGGCAAACTATCCCGACTTCACTGTCGTCTACAAACTCAGCAACTTCATGAAGCTTGTTGATCTTTTCAACGGAGAACATGCTGTAGAGATTAACAAAGCTATTCTAAAGGTAACTAAAAAAATTTGTTAATTTTTTATGTTTTTATTTTTTGCTTTTTTCTTTTCAAAATTAAGATAGATTGATTATATTAATTATTTTTTATTTTTTTATAAAAATTTTCAAAAAAATAAGAGCTTTTCTCGTTTTCCTGATAAATGTACCGACCCCCTTTTGGCTCACGTGGTTTTCGTTTCCGCCAAGTCAGTCCACGACTCCATCAACTCACTCAGTTTCGAAGACGAGCGCAAACAAGTCGCCAGCTTGCTCTGCACCTTCATCAGCAGAGTGGACTATGGGAAAGACGTCGAAAAGCAACTCTCTTTCTACAGTGAGTCTCGCCGTGCTTTCGGTTTCTTCGATGTAGTCAAAAGGCAGCTCGTCCTTGCTGTCAACGCTTTGACCATGTTCACTTTGAGACTTGTAGGTCATCACAATTCCAAGACTGTCCCTTTTGTCCGTGGTATGTTTTTTTTTTATTTTCATAAATTAAATTTTAAAATTTATTTTTTTTGGTTTTTTTTCAATAAATTTCTCAAAATCAAACACCTTTATTTGTTAAATTTAAATTTTTATTTATTTGATAGAGATGTTCAAAATTTTACAACAGTTCAAAATTTGTTATTATTTAATTTATATCCGCTAACAAAGTTGTAATATTGGGCATGTCTGTTTCTTTATTTAAAACATCCTTTTAAAATATTCAAAATTGAATAGTAAAATTTCTTTTCAACATTATTTTGATTATTCAATAAAAAGATTTTTAAAATTTTTTTTTTTTTTTTACGTTTTCTTAAATTATCGTTATTTTAATGTTAAATAATTTTCTTTCAAAATTATTAAAATAATTTAAAAAATTTATTAATAATTAAAAAATATTTATGTTTTTTTATTATAGCTTGTGTGGCTTTCAGTTACATCACAATTCCTTCCATGGACAGCCCCCTCACGAGATTTGAGTTATACCTCCACTCTGGTCAAGTAGCTTTGGTGAACGGCGCAGTTTCCCAAGCGGAGAGTTTGTTCAAGAGCGCCATCACTTTGTTGCAAGACTTCTCTTTTGATGACACTTCTTCCGAGTCTTTGATGCGTCAAGCTCGTGAGAAGGAGGAAAGGCTTGTTTCTCTTTTGTTGCAATTTAACTCCACTTGCTTGATCATTCCTGGTAATTTTTTTTTTCATTTTGATTTAAAATATAATTTGTTTTTGTTTTATTTTTATTTTTTCTTGAAAAAATTTTTTTTTTGTTTATTTGTTTTTTAAACTTTTAAATTTTTTTTTCTATAAAAATTTTTTCTTTACATGGATTTAAATTTTTTTTTTTGTTACAATAACAATTTTAATTTTTGTTTTTTTCTTTCTTTATCTGTCAAAATTTTTAATTTTTTATTTTTTTTTCAATTCTTGTCGACTAGGTCACCCTGAATTAGGCCCATTCTACCTCATCCACGCACTCGTCCGTGTGGTGAAGGACAAGACCTGGCTCCCTGACTCTGACGCAAAATCCAAAATCTTCATCTCTCTCATCCCTCTCCTCTCTTCCTTGGCTCAAGATAATCTCATCTATCACGTTACTGGTGTTGAATCCAACGATGAACTTTATGCTGGAGACGAACAATATTCTAATGGTACTTTTAATTTTAAATTAGATTTAAATTAACTAATTATTTTTTATTTTATTTAAATTAACTAATTATTTTTTATTTTATTTAAAGATTTTTTTTTTTTATTTGATTATCATTTTTTTTAATTAAATTCAATTTTTTTTAATTAAATTCAATTTTTTTTATTTTTTTATTTTTTTTTTATATTAGAAATCCAAACCATCATCGACACTTTGTTGGGCTTGGTGCTCGGCGAGCTTCAAACCATGAAAAAAGATAATTCTCAACATCAAGGTGTAATTGCTCTCGACCTTTTCAATGTCATTGTATCTTGTTGCGAACTCAATCGTAAAATTTTTTTATTTTTTTTTTATTTTCTTATTTTTTTATTTTTTATTTTATTGTTTTTAATTTTTATTTTTTTATTTTAGCAAAGACAACAATGTTGGCCAGCCAACTTTTTGGTCTTGCTTCTAGTTCTGGCATGTCTTCTTCCACTTATTTTTTGAACTCCAAGGAGTCTTTGAAGCACAGAAAGGGAAATCTTGCCGTCAAACTATACGAGAAAATCAAATAATCCCCTTTTCCTCCTTTCAATTTAATTTAATTAAAAAAATTTTAAAAATAAACAAAAAAATTAATTTTCTTTCAAAAACTTTTTTTTAATACACTAAAAAGAATCACGATATCAAAATATTTCTTTTTTGTTGATCAACATCTTAAATCCATTGAGTTGGAGGAAATAGTTAAAAAAAGATTTGATAAGATTAAAATTTTTATCACAACGAAAGATTATTTTTGATAAAAAAAAAAATGAAACAAATGTTTTATGCGTTTATTTTCTTATCAATTGTTATATTTGATTGCCTATCCCAAACTATTTTTATATCTAATTGTGATGATCTCCAAAATATGACGGCAAATGATAGTAGTGTATATATGCTTGCCCAAAACATAGATTGTTCTTCTATTTCATTTATTCCAATTGGGGACTTCAAAGGTATACATCCTCCTGTCTTGATTAAATAATATATAAAAATTTTTTTTTTTTATTATTTTATTTTATACAAAGGAACTTTATCAGGAGAAGGATACAGTGTTAATAATTTGAAAATAATAACATCAATGAATTATACTGGGCTCTTTTCTTCTGGATCGAATGCTGTGGTGAAGAATATAAACTTCCAAGATTTTTATGTGGAATCAAATTGCAGCTATCTTGCTCTGCTATTTGGAGAATGCACAGATTGCCTGATCGAAAATGTGATCTTCAATACCTCATCCCCTTCCCTGAGCAATAATATAAATGTGACCAATATCCATCAAAATTCCACAATGATATGCAGCGGAGGATTGATTGCAAATTCTATCAATTGTATAATCACTGATTCCCTCA
Source organism: Cochliopodium minus (assembly GCA_024220525.1). NCBI lineage: Eukaryota > Discosea > Himatismenida > Cochliopodiidae > Cochliopodium > Cochliopodium minus. The sequence continues at coordinate 15,165 of JAMYWO010000392.1, read as the reverse complement.
TCCAAAATACCTTAATAAATACAAGAAATTTTAACAGTAAAAATTTAATTTAATTTTTTTTTTTTTTTTTATATTAATATAATATTATATTTAATAAAGATGTGGGGTCTTTGGTGGGGTAATAATTTTTCAAAAAATTATCTTTTGAACCATCAAATTTTGATTTTTTTATTAAGTTGTGGGAACTCTGTTCTTATAAATAATAGCCATAATTTAGGATTTCCGTACTTGGAAAATGGGACATTGATAGTCCATGGATCTATTAATGTTGGTAAAAAAGAAATCTTTTTAAAAATTTTAAATTTTGATTTATATTTTTTTATATTTTTTATTTATATTTTTTTATATTTTTTTTATGAAAGAATTTTTTTATTTTTCAACTAAAATTTATTTTATTTTTTAAATTTCAAAATTTCATTTTTTTTATTTTTATATTTTTTTGTTGACTCTTATAGGAGGTCTTGTAGGATCCATTTCTATGGGAAACATCATGAATAGTGGAGTGAGTAAAGGGGTAATTGTAGCCATCCTGTCTGACGTAGGAGGTTTGGCCGGTTTATTAGATTCGGTGGTTGTATCAGGTTGTTATGTAAAGGAGAGTGTGAGTTTATTTTCTAATTTTTATTCTGGTGGTTTCGTAGGTAAAAAAAAAATTTATCATTTAATTATTTTTTTTTTCTTTTTTATTTTTTCATTAAAAAAATTTTATAATTTTTTTTTTCATTAAAAAAATTTTTTTTTTTCATGATTTTTCAATAATTTTACTAAAATTTTCAGGGTATTACTTTGTTTCACAACCCACGCAAATTACAAATTCATATTCGAGGGCTTATGTATCTTATTTTGATTAATTTAGTTTAATTTTGATTAATTTAGTTTAATTTTGATTAATTTAGTTTAATTTTGATTAATTTTTTTTTTTTTTTATCAGGTGGAAGGTAATAACCAAGTTGGAGGGTTTATAGGGAGATTGCAAATTGGGGATTCCAATTCCATTCTCATTCAAGACTCTTATTTTTCCAACAATATAACTTGTTCATTAAATTGTGGAAATTTTGTTGGTATTATCATTATTTTGAATCATTTATTAAAAAAAAAAATTTATTAAAATATAAAAAATTTATTAAAATAAAAAATTTATTTTAATTTAATTTAAAATTTATTTTAATTTAATTTAAATTTTATTTTAATTTAATTTAAAATTTCAATTAAATTAATTTTTATTTATTTTAATAATTATTTTTTCACCTTATAAGGGATTATCACTGAAGGTGTAAATTCTGAATGCAATTTTACAAACGTTTTTTACAATGATGACTTCAATTCTTTTTTTGCTGTTGGTGACGGAAGTTGTGACTCTTTTCCCACAGGCTTGACTTGCCCAAGCTTGTATGAATTCATTTCTAGCAATTTTGATCAAAATACTACGTGGAGTGGAGATAACTTAAAAATAGGTGACACAAATTACATTTTTTTTATTTTTAATTATTTTGTTCTTTTTTCATTTTATTTTTTTTCAATTAAATAACTTTTTTGAATTTTAAAAAATAATTTTTTATTTTTTATTTATTTTAGAAATCCCTTTTAAAGTTGGAGTTTGTAATTGCACCAGTTCTAACCCAACATTATCTTCTTCTACCTTGATTCCTTCGACTTTAACTCCGTCTACATTGGAGCCATCCACTGTAGCACCTTCAACAACTCCGCCATCTTCAAACATACCTTCTTCTAATCCACCTTCTTCGATCATTCCAACCACTTTTGTTCCATCCACCATCTACCCAACTACAATACCCACTATTAATTTCTCTTCTAACATCGTTTCAAGTACTGTTCCATCAACTCTTCAGCCAAATTGTTTGTATAAAGTGGCGGATTGTGAGAATTGTCCTTTGAGCGGAATATTAGTCGATCCATCTCTTTTCAACATTAGTTGTGACTTCGATCAAAACAATAGTGCTTGGGGTTATTCTTTCATTCCTTTGTCTAATTCAACAACGACTATTTCTCAATCAACAACATTGAACCAAACAACAATCACAGTTGGTGGAAATTTGGTGTTAACAGATTTCCTATCATTGAATCAATCAACAATAATCATTCAAGGAAATTTCAATCAAACTTCAAACTCAAACATCATCATCTTTTTGAATGATAACAATTCATCATCTTTTAACGTTTCAGGATGTGTTACATTGAACGGAAATATAACTTTGATTTTAAATGAAAGACCTCAAAATAGTTCAACAAATGATTTTTCTCTTTTAAAATACAACTGTTCCCAAACAACTAATTTTTCATCATCGAAACTGACAGTCAATCCAACTTATTCAAAAAATAATTGTGATAAAATTGAATCTAACGTTCTGAATCAACAAAATTCTCTTTCTGTTTCTCTTTCAACAACTTTAAATTCAAATTGTAAATCTAAAAAGGGGCTGATCATTGGTCTTTCTTTAGGAATTCCTTTATTTATTATTTTGGCTTTCTTAATATCTCTTTTCATTTTAAAAAACATCTCTCGACGTCAAACAGAACTATTTGTTTTTGGAAATCAAGGAAACATGCATGAAAATCAAGCACATGAAGAAAACACAAAATGGAATGATTTTGATAACGAAATGGAAAAAAACTAATTAGCGATAAAAAAATTAAATGTAACTTTATTTAGTTTGGGTTTGAAAATGAGAGTAAAATCAAAAATTTTTGTATGGGTTTGGGAACTTTATAACTTTGGTTTTTTGCAGATTTTCTTTTCAAACAAACCAAAAATGCAAACACAGTGAGTTTATATGAAACAGGAAAATATTTGTGGATTTCAGGAGACCATTCCTAGTGTTGGTAAATTTTGAAGGATATATTTTTAAAGGTTCAATTTTTTACCACATGGGCTCTTTGATTGTTCAAAGTTTTCAAATTATCAATGAAATCAAGCTTTGTTGCAATGTTTTTACTTTCCAAATTACCTAGTCCCAAATTTCCTAATTCCCTTTTTTTAGGTCGAAAATAAATTTTTAAAAAAATTAATAAAAAAAAAAGTGTTTCTACCCAATTCCGCAAACAAATATTTCATTTTTGTCTTTTCAAAAAAAAATAAAAAAAAAATAAATAGAAATTTTAAAAAAAAAATAATTGAAATTAAACTGAAAATTTAAAAAATACCATTGACAAAAATAGAATGATAACTTCCTGTAGAAACAGATTTGATGTTGGAAACAGAAGACCTTTGGAAAATATCGACGTCCTTGTCATTGAACCCTAAGGAAAGTTGTCCACAGGTATTGTGCCCAGCACCATAAACATCTCCGTTATCTTAAGGTAATATTTTAAAAAAAAATTAAAGTGTATCAAGTTATTTTGAAAAAAAAAAGAAAAAAAAAAATAATTTTTTAAAAAAAATCAAACAAAAAAAAAAATAATTTTTTTTTTTTACTCATTAAAAGCAAGGTATGCTGATTTCCACAGTGGACAGAGGCGATGTTTTGGAGGCCTTTCGCAGTTTGGACACCAAATACACGATGATTTTTGTGCCCAAGTCCTAGCTGCCCACTGAAGTTGTACCCAAAAGTTTTCAGTGTTGTGATCCCTTTTATGCTTTCTTTTAGAAAAAAATTAAAAAAAATTTAAAAAAATTAACAAAAAATTTTAAAAAAGTTGAAAAGAAATGAATAAATCAAAAATATAAAATAATAAATAAAAATAAAGAATAAAATTAAAAATTTTACTGATTAATATGTTTGAATGAGTCCATCCACATGTAACAGAGATGATATTTTTGTCGGAGAGTAGCAGTTTCGGTTGTTTTATGACGGTGGTTCTGTTGGAGAATCCACACTGGCCATACTCGTTGTTTCCTAGCACCCATACTTCTCCATTTTCTGAAATAAAAATAAAAAAATAAAAAATTTAATTTTTTAAATAATAACTTCAGTAAAAATAAAAATTTAATTTTTTAAATAATAACTTCAATAAAAAATTTGAAATGAAAATTTGAAATAAAAATAAATAAAAAATAAATTAGTTAAAAAATAAAAAATTTGAAATAAAAAATAAAAAATACAATAAAAATAAAATAAAAAATAAAAGATTTGAAATAAAAAATAAAAAATTTGGAATACTTTTGAGAAAAAGAGTATGGCCCCACCCAGAGGAGAAAGAAACCACATTGTCAATAGGTATTTCGCAAAAACCGTCACTTGTGTCGTTAGTTCCTTTGAGAAAGCCGGTGTAGTATATCTTTCCGTCAACTTTTTAATAAAAATGAATAAATAATAAAAAATAAAAAAATGATAATAATAATTGAATGATGAACAAAGAAAATTTTTTTTATTATTTGAAAAATTATATCCAATTTAAAAATAAGTTGATCTAATTTAAAAAATATGAAATAAAAATAAAAAAATAAAAAATTAAAATGAATAAATTTATTTTAAATTTATTTTACTTTTTTGTATAATTGTGAAAAATTCTGACGCAAACACTTGTTTAACGCCAGCCGTGATAAAAGTGAAAGTACCCACTATTCCTTGTTCTCTACTGATTCCCAACTGTTGATGATAATTCAATCCTAATATATTAAAATTAAAAATAAAAAAAAAAAACAATTAAAAAGTGTGGATAAGGGATAAAGAATTATTCCATTCGAGAATGGAGAAGTAGGATTAAATTTTAACACAAATCAATCACTGACAAACAAATAAAAAATTTTTGGCTTTGAAAATTTGTGGCATATAAAGTTATATTCGTCATTTTTGTCATCATTCTACTTATGATAAGTGTTATTTTTTTTATGAAAGAATTTTTGTGTTTCATTTCAAATTTTTTGTTATCAAATCTATGGAGGGTAGAATTTTCTTCTTTTTGTATTAATTTTTAAGATTGGGATTTCCTTCAAGGGTATTGTTTTATTTTATTTAATTTTAAGTATTATTTTATTTTAATTAAATTTTTTTTGAAGATGTTTTCTTCATTTGTTCTAAGAAATATTTTATATATTATTTTTTTGATTCGATTCTTGGTGCATTTATGTTGTCATTATTATCCAAAATTAATACCTCATAAAATTGATCACAAACACAAGGGGAAATTTTTTTTCTTTTTGAATATGTGTATCATTCATCTCTATATTGGAGATATCTTCTTATTTACCATGTATGGTGATTCGCATAATATGAAAATTATTTTTCCTTATCATAAATTCTCGCATAAAAAAATTTTTTTACCACAACCGTATAAATTTCCATTTTCTATTCAAAATAGTTATTGTTATAATCACATAGTGTTAATATTTTTTTTTTTTACTTTCCAAATAAAAAGATGTGGACGATCCTGTGATCACTGATAGGATATTTGGATTGTTCAAGATTTTGGTTGGTTTGAATAATCTGATCCCATTCTGTACATTGTTCCAACCACATTCTGAGTATTCATTGCTTCCAAAGGCCAAAACATCTCCATTTTCTTTTTTATTGATAAATTTGTGAAGTCAATTAATTATTTTTCCCTTTACCACATAAAAATAGATTATGAGATGAAAAGGATGAACTCGAATTGGATAACATTAATTTTTTCTTTTTTTTTTCTTTAATTTTAACATGAAAATAAATTTTGAATTCACATGAAAGCGAAGTTTTTAATTCTTTTCAAGATCTTTCTTTTTTTTGTTTACTTCATCGTAAATTCTCACCAAAGATCTTTCAAAGGATGAGGACTTGGATGTGATGAAAGCAAGGCAAATTCTATGATGTTCTTTGAGATCATTTTGAGAGAACATTTTTTTACAACCTAAACACTCCTGAGGATGATCGAGAAGAGTTTTGGGGTGTTTGTTGAAAGAAATCAAAGTTAATTCTTCTTTACAAACCAAACAACAAGTCTTAGTACGAGCAATTGTACCTTTGAGACTGTTTGAAGGGTCCATGACATTGTTGGAATTACAACCATAGTTGGTACAAACTGAATCTTTAACACAAGATTTACAACATTTAGAGAAGCAATCAGAACAAATAAGAGGATCCTCCATTATCAAGCTGCATATCTTGCACTTGAACTTTTCAAACTCTTGACCTAGAGAGCAGATGTTCTCAAAAATCTGTGGTTCATTAAGAAAAGGAGGTTTGAGCTGGTTCAAATTCTCCATCCATTTGATGATCCCGTCAGTGCTGTTTTTCTCGTATTTTTCTAAAAGAGATTCATTGTCTTCCATGTTTTCCAGTTCGATGATGTTGTGGCTGTAAATATTGTTTATTTGGGGAGCAATTTTGATTTCCTTGGAATTGAGAGAGAGTTTGTAATTCTTGATCTCCTCTCGATTTGAATCCTTTAGATCCACAATCCTTTTCTCTTTCTTGAAGGAGCTCATCAAAAGATTGAATTTTAATAACTTTTGAGTGTAAAGATTGCTGGCTCTCTTGATGCATTTTTCCAAAGAAATTCTGTTTTTTATTTCTGGAGTTTTCATTGTTTTTATTATTTCCAAAATTCTTTTGTCCGATTTAAAAATTTTTTCCTGAATTATGGTGATGGTTTCAAAAGCAACCCCCAAGGAGTATATATCACTGCAATAACTTTCTTCTACAGTATTTATTTCAGGAGATTTATAAGTATCTTCAATTAGCTTAGGGATTTTTTCTTTATGAGATTCAATACAAGAAACTCCAAAATCAATGAAAAAATAATTGATGTTGCCTCCATACTCTGTCCATAAAATGTTCTCTAGCTTGATATCTCGATGAAGGAATTTCTTTTCGTGAAGATAACTCAATTCTTTTAACAAAATGATCATCATCCTCAAAAGGTCAATATCACTGTGAATATAAAGATTTTCAGTTTTCAACTTTGACATGGATTGAGCCTTCACATATTCAAAGACAATAAAATTTATTTTGTAGTTTTCGAAATTTGTGATCATTCTTGGAGTGGAGAATAAAGGAATCTCGTTGTCAATGAACTTCAAATTTTCAACCTCAATGTTGAGACACTCTTGACTTTGTAAAAATTCTTTGATAATTACGTTCGTTCTTGTTGGAAGGTGAATAGCTTTATATACCCTCCCAAAACCTCCTTGTGCAATCACTTCTATTATTGCAAAATCTTCCCTTATACAGAAATCATTTGATTGACAATTTGGACAAATCTTTGTTGATTCACTCAAATCAAAGTCCATGGAACAGTAATAACAAAGAATCTTGACAACATTTTCCTCTTTATTTTGTTCTTGACTTTGTTCATTTTCGGAATTCTGGAGAACAAACTCTTTGTTTTGTTCATTTTCTCTTTTCATTTTTGGCTTTTTGAAAGGCAATTTTTCTTTGAAAAAATTTTGGATTAAGCTTTGAACATTGTTCAAAAGGGAGATTTCGTGCTCGTTTGATTTGATTTCAAATAGCATAATAAAGTTTTTTGAATTTTCTTCTTTGTTAATGTTCATCTCAACAACAGTAGATTCATTCTTGGCCTTTTCATTCGATACAATAAAATTAAAAAAGAAACCAGACAACCAATAAATTTCATCTATCATTATGTTTTTATGTTCAAGGCATATCTGTCTGATCTTTACAAACAATTTTTTATAAATCGAAGGAGGTATGAAAGGAAGTTTGTATTCTAACTTGATTGTTTCTTTTCTTCTAAATTCTGGTTTGGAGTAAACATCTTTGAAAAAAATAGGATTTTTCATGTTGGAAAGTTTGATTTTTTCTGGCTTTTTCTCAGGAAATAAAATTGGAGCCAAGTAAGAACTCTTCTTTTGAGCATACTTTTCTTCAAAAGACACTTTTGCTTTTGGAATGAGAACATTTGTTTGTATCAAAAACTTTAAAACCAAGTTATGATCGTACTTTTTGATTAAATCATTGTCAACAGCATCCAACAAAATCGATTCAACGGTGCTGTCTCCCATATTGTATATTCTTTTCATTAAATCATCCATATTTTCTTCTTCATTCTCATTTCCTTCAAGTTTCAGTTTTTGTTTGATAATGTCAAAAGTATCAATGAGCTCAGAAATCGAAATTTTGTGCACGTTTGATTTCTCTCTCAAATTTACATCTTTTCTGGTCCAAATTTCATTAATGGAATAATTCAAATTATTAAATCCTTTCAGTTTGTTCAAAAACTCTTTCATGTATTTCAAAGACTCGCTTTTAGTGTTGCGAGAGTATTTATTGTGGATTGACTCAATCAATTCTTCAAAATTTTTTCTTCCATAATCAATAATTGAATTCAAAAACTTGTTAAACCACATCGGATTATTGACGAGAATTTTGTTATTTTCTCCAATATCAAAAATAATCAAACCTATCTTATGTAAAACTTTTAAGAGACTCTCCAAGTCTTTCAATTCGGATATTTTGGGTTCTTTCATCAAAGTGTCTACTTCCATTATGTTACACTCGCTTTCAAAAGTTATTTTCCTTATTTCCTCATAGACCATTTTATGTTTCAAATTGGTAGAAAAACTGTAATCAATTTTGTCGTACTTGCTACAAATGTATTTTTTGATGAGAGAAATCCCAGAATTTTCAAGATCTTCCAAATGATTGTTCACAGTATGAAATACACGATTGTTAAAATCACTGATAATCAACATCGTTTCATTATTCAATGTCAAAATTATTTCATTGATATTTTCAAGGTGTTTATTCGGGTCAGTTTTGTATTCACTTTTGAGAAGAAGATCATATTTGGTTCCAATTAGGATGACAGAAGCCCTGCCAACTTGACATTTAAGAAAATTGAACCAATAAAAAATACTCTCTGTGATTTTTTCTATGTTTTGTGAGCAATCAAAGAGGAGGAGATAAACACAATTCTCCGAAAAATAAAAAGGATGGCAGAAGTGAAACTCTTTCTGTCCAGCAAAATCCCAAACAGAGAAAAAAGAGTTCGTTTCTGGAACACTCCATGTTGATACATCAACCCCGTATGTCATCTCCCGAGAACCATCATTTATTTTCTTTACAACTATAGTGTTTTCTTCTTTGGATGAAGACCCTTCGAACCTTTTTTTCAAAGTCGTTTTCCCCACACTCTCGTTCCCTAAGATCATGATACGAACTCCTTGGAATGTCCTCTTCTTCTTATGTCCCTCAGGTGTGAATGTAATTATGTGTTCTTTGTTATTCTCCTCAAAAATGCATTCTGACATCTTGAGATCTTGATTGTATTTCAATTCTAAACCCCGGCACCAATCTTCCTTGTAGTTTTCAATGGGTTGTTTGTAAAAAAATTTGATGTCTCCACTAACTGGAACATTTTCTTTTATCTCTCCTCTGAACATTGCAATGTACTCATCCGTTTCTTTCAGCTCGAACCATCCATTTCCCGTCCAAAGATTTTTTTGAACTTCATATGTCCCTTCCCATTTTTTTTTTCCATTTGCATTTCTGATGATACATCTGTTGTCTTCTGGATTGAATTTATTCATCTTTTGAAGTATCCATGGTTTCTTTAATTTTTGAGAAATTTCATTTCTAAAAGAGTGCAGGTTCCCAATATCTTTCTTTTGAAAGATGAATAAGAAAAAGGTTATTTATTTTGAATTCAAAAAATTAATTAAACATAAAAAAAAATTAGTTCACCATTTTATTTTTCTTTTCCAATATCGTTTTTGGTGTGGTTCCAAAAAAATATTCATCCACTTGATTGATATCCCCACCAAATTCTATAATAATTTTTATCTTTTCAATAATATCCTCATTATCAATATCCTTGATATCCAAATAATTGCAAAAGAAAAATAGGGAGGTATGATTATCTTTGTTTCTGATATTGGGATTATAATCTAATTCAAGGAGGGTCTTTATAATCGCAAAACTTTTGTTCTCTTTGCAAGCAACAAGAAGAGCATCTCTATTCAATTTTCCTTTGTCAACTGTGATTTCTTTGAAGAACAATTCATCTTGAAAATAGAATATTATTTTTGAGAAAATTAATTTCCATGAATTGAACCTTTGATTCCAGTAATATTCCTCAAGAATTTATTATCTTTCAAAATCACATCGATTGATTGGCTATACAGTATCAAATTGAGAAAGATTTTTTCGCCATTTCCTTTATCTTCCATTTGAAAGAAATCCTTTTCATCAAGATCTTCATATTTTATGTTGGGATTATCCTGTATTTCTTCAATTATGATTTTCTCAACATCCTTTTCTAAAATGTCCTCTTTATTCATCAAATTCTCTTCTTTGTTCTCATTGTCTATATCTCCTTTTTTATCAGAGATTTCTTCTATTTTTTGTTGGTTGTTGGAATTTCCCATAATGAAATCAAATTTTTTTTTTATATTTAATAAAAAATAAAAAAGGATCGTGAAAAAATGGAATCTGAAATTTTTACTGCTCATCAAAATTTCATACTTGAAATGATAATTTGTGTGGCAGCAATTTTATCCATTGCTATGATCTCAATTTTCTTTTATAAGTTTTTTAAATACACATCTCATTACAATAGTGCTACCTTGTCTGTATTATTTCTCATCATTTGTGATTTTTTTGCAGATATCTTTCTTTTAATAGGTACCATTTTAAATTTGTTAAAAACTGAAAAGAATTTAACAAAGATTATGATTATAGGAAAGATATTTATGAAACATGAAGAAAATAACAAAGTAAAATTAAATCTCCTTTTTTAAAAAATTCATAACATCTTTTTATTATAGCTTTTATGTAACTTTATTGGATTTTTCATTCAATTCTTCCTTCTCAGTAATGTTTTATGGTCTGCAAGTGTGGGTAAATAAGATTTTTGAATAGGGATGTCCAAAAATATTATAACAGTTTAAAATTTGTTTGTAAAAACTTTATATCCGCAAATTAATCTGACAAATTATTAAAAAAGGATATACATACCTAAGAATTGCAAGATCAAAAACTACACCCGAAGATCTAACCAAGAATGAACAAATTTTTCTTCATGTATTTATTTGGGTGCCAAGCTTAATTACCTCCATCGTGTGTGTTTCAACAGGTATGTTCGGGGAATTAGTTTTGTGGTGCTGGATAAATAAGACTCTGTTCCAATTTTTGTTTTTCTACTTTGTGCTGGTCCTAGTTCTTCTTTTAAATTTCATTTTTTTAATTCTTGGAATTTTAAAAGTCAGGAGTCAGGGAGGAAATTTTGTAAATTATCATTGGAATGATTATAACATTCATCAATCTCTTACCTTTGAAAAAATAAGGCCAGAAGGAATTTTGACAATGTTTTTCTTTCTTATCTTATTCAATTTTATTTCTTGGTCTTTCGCGGTGATCAATAGAGGCTATCTATTCTTCCACGAGAATGACCATATTTTTATTCTTTACGCTCTCCATAGTTGTTTTACCTGTCTCTCTGGCTTTTTTAATTCATTCATTTATACTATTTACCTAACGTATGTAATCAAAAGAAGGGAAGGATTTCGAACAATTTTTGAAGATAACACATTATAAAATTTAAATAAATTTGAATATCAAAAAAAGTGGATTATGATTCGAGATTAATTCTCCATATAGCTTTTGGTATAATTTTCCAAAGAATAAAAAAAAAAATTAGGTATATAGCATTTATTTCGCATATATAAATGAGAAAAACATTGAGCAATTTCCTTCTGCTATCCAAAAAGGAGGTGAACAATAGAAAGCACCTCATCAAAGAATTGATCGAAACAGAATCGGATTATGTCAATTCCCTCTCCAATCTCATCAAGCATTACAAGTCCAAGTTGGAGGAGATCTTGGGGAATAATGATGTCAACAAGATATTCAATAATATCGTGTGGATCCACGATCTCAACAGCAAATTCGAGGAAGAATTGAAGAAATGCAATAAGAATTCAGCAATGGAGATCTTTGACATGTTTGACAAATATGTAAGGAGGGCAATTAACATTAATTGAAAATTATATATGCCATATAAATAACATTGAGTTCAATAAACTCTTATAAAATACATCCAATTTATATTTTATATTCTCCTATGTGGATGATTTCATTTTAATTTAGTCTGCATGCGGTACCAAAAATAAAAAATAATCATAATTAAAAAATGTTGATCAATCAAAGTTTATCTCTCATGATTTCATTCGTGTTTAAATTTCAATATTGTTTCTTTATTAAACTTTCATTTTCATTTTAAAGAGCGACCTTTTTAAAGCATATGGGACGTACAGTTCAGGCTACAAAGATGCCATTGAGTATCTCGACAACGAAAAGCTCATCAACCAAAGTCTCTCCAACATTCTCAACGAGTGTGAATTGTCTGACCCCAAAAAGTGGAACATCGACAATTATCTCATCATTCCCATCCAAAGGATTTGCAAGTAAAAACAAAAAACAAAACAAAAACTAAAAAATTAATTCTCTTCAAAAAAGATATCCTTTGTTGTTAAAGGTATAGTTTCTTATAAAAATCAAAAGAATAATTTTTTTTGAAAAAAAAAATGATTTAATTATTTTATAAGTATAATCTTTCATTTTAAAAGAATTTTGAATAAAAATTTATTGTTTAATTTCTTTTTTTAATATTAAATATAAAAAATAATTCATTTTTCAGCTTTTTCAAAACGGGAAAATCTAAAAAAAAAAAAATTCTCAAAAAAAAAAAAATAGGGGATCATTGACCTGACAGAAAAAGAAGACAAGTCATTGACCAAAATGCAAGAAATCCACAACAAAATGGACAAGATCGTGGTGGAGGTGAACCAGTTCACAGTGAAGGCGATGAACAAGAAACTCACCAACCAACTCGAAAAGAGACTCTCCCTGAAGGACTTCACCCTCATTAGACCTAATCGTGTCATGCTGCATCATGCGGAGTATTTTGTCAAGGATGATAATAATAAAAAGGTTTTAAAGGAAATCTATTTTTTCAATGATGTTGTCATTTATATGACTCCCAACAAACGTAAAACAAAAACTTGATTTTTTTTTTTACTTAAAACAAAATTTTGATTCACCACAAACAATTAAATTAAAAAAGAACAAATAAAATAAAAAATATAAATAAACCCAAAAATAAAAAATATAAAATAAAAAATAAAAAATAAATAAATTTTTAAGAGTTTTAATAAAAATAAAACAGAAAAAATTTTTAATTAAAAAACCTAAAAATTAAAAATAAAAAAATGATAAAAAATGACAAAATAAAAAAAAATTCATATAAAAATATTAAAACAAAAATAAAACAGAAAATTTTAATTTAATATTTTTTTTTCAAATAAAGCTACTAAAAACAACAAAAATGTGATTAGACTGAAAGAATGCGAAATCTCCCAGATACAAAAAGACGATGAGGAAATAATCTGCATCACTGACTCTTCTAAGAAGATCACTCATCTCTTCTTGTATTGCAAGAACCGTGAAAATTTCAATTATTTAGTGGATCTTCTTGAGAATGTCCTGAAAAAACTCAAACTGAAATATCAGTAAACAAAATAAAAATAAAAAATAAAAAAATTTAACAAAATTAAAAATAAAAATAAAAATTAAAAAATAATGTTAAATCAAAAAAAATATTATATAAAAAAAATATTGAATGAAAAAAAATTAATAAAAAATAAAAATAAAAATAAAAATAAAATAAAAATAATGTTAAAATAAAATAAAAAATAAAAAATAAAAAATAAAAAGTAAAAAATAAAAAATAAAAAATAAAAAGTAAAAAATAAAAATAAAAAATAAAAAATAAAAAATAAAAAATAAAATAATGTTAAAATAATTTAAAATAATTTAAAATAAAAAATAAAAATAGAAAAAAAATAAAAAATACAAACAAATAACGAAAAGAATAAAAATATTTTCAAAAGGTATCTTTCTTTGGGACTCGTTCAACAAGACAAAAAGAATTACCACATAAAGTACAGAGAAGTTTCCGTTGCGGACTCCAACGTCAAACTGAAATACTGTTGCATGGTGGACAATAACATTTGGATTTTGGAACAGGGTTCTGTCATCAAAATCCTCTCCACCTTGAAAAGAACCGTCATCAAAGAATTTTTTGTTGACGAAGAGAAAGTTGAAGGTAAAAAAAATAATCATTTTCTTTAATGAAATTAATTTTTATTGTTTCAAAATTTTCTTTAAAATTTCAATTTTTGTTGATTTTTTTTTATAATTTTATTATTTTATTTTATTATTTTATTATTTTATTATTTTATTATTTTATTTATTATTTTATTATTTTATTATTTTATTTATTTTATTTTATTTATTTTATTTATTTTATTTTTTTATATTTTGTTATGTTATTTCTTATTTTTTTTGATTATTTTAATTTGAGTTTAATTTTTTTTGGTTTTTCTTAATTTTCATCTTTTGATTGTTATTTTAATTTTTAATTTTTATTTTGTTTTTCTTTTAGAATGTTATTTTCTATTTTCTATTTTTAATTTTTATTTGTTCTAATTTTATTTTATTAAATTTATTTAATTTTTTCCTGTTTTTATTGAAAATTTTTTTGTTTTATTTTAATTTTTATATTAATTTACAAAAGATTAATCATTTATTTTTATTTTTTATTTTTTCGAAGCTACCCAAATATTGTATGACAGCCAACATGTTATCTTCACCACCGAGGACGGAAAAATCATAGTGTATGATCCCAACAACTACAACATGATAATGAAAAAGAAGATTCATCCAACCAGCATTAACGTCATCGCATATGGAGAAAAAAGTTTTATTTTTATATTTTATTTTCATTTTTTTTATTTTTATTTTTATTTTTCATTTTACTTTATTTTTATTTTTTATTTTTATTTATTTTTATTTTTTATTTTTATTTATTTTTATTTTTATTTTTTATTATTTTTTGTTTTATTTAAAATTTTTTATATTTCCTTTTTCCAATCTTTTCAACAAATTTTTTTCTTCTAAAGGCAAACTTTTTGCATCAGCGGAGTATGGTACAATTCTCATTTGGAGAAAAAAACAGGCTAACAAAATTAAAGTCCTCAACAAAATAGAATTTGACGTACCTCATCCAATTTATTTTCTATTTTTATTTTTTTTATTTTTTTATTTTTATTTTTTTGTTATTTTATTTTTAATTTTATTTCTATTTTTCTTTTTTTTATTTTTTCATTTTTATTTTTTAATTATTTAATTTCTATTTTTTATTTTTATTTTTATTTTTATTTTTATTTTTATTTTTATTTTTATTTTTATTTTTATTTTTATTTTTATT
>JAMYWO010000391.1:0-31874 GCA_024220525.1 Cochliopodium minus | reverse complement strand
CTTATTGTTGCAAATGATCCAAATTTTAACACTCTTGAAATATCAATATTGGATCCCTTTTTCTCGAAATATGATTGCGTGGTGATATCTGCAAGAACATCAATGAAAACAGATGAAAAAATCTGTTTATGATAAATAAATATTAAAAATTTTGTGGGATTGTTGAAGATTATATACTTTTGTTTTATATGGATGTTTTTCAAGATAATATTGATATTTGCTCAACATATTTCTTTTCAAATTTGGACACGAATTTTTTTATTTTAACTGAAAAAAAAAAATATTCAAAATGAAAATTTCTGAGTAAATAAGCAGAATTGATCAATGATTCCACAACCTTTTCTTGCTTATATCCTTTGAACATGTAATTTTGTATAGTTTTTCTTTATACCTAAAAAAAAAAAAATGAACGAGATAATTTTGTCGGAGAAGGAAGAACAACTATTTCAGTTTTTGTTGAACTTCATAAAGGAGGAATATGATACAGAGATCATATTGAGGGTTGCTGGAGGATGGGTCAGAGATAAGGTAAAAAATATTCAAAAAAAACAAAATTAATCCAGAAATATATCTTTAATTTCAAAAAAATGTGAAATTGTAACTATCAAAAGGCATATTAAAGTTAATTAATTCGATAAATAATCTTTCAAAGATCAAACAAAGAAATATATTCTTTTAAAATTAATAATTTCACAATGAAATCATTTTATTCTGAAGGAATTAATTGACATGAGATTGAAAATTTGTTAGTAAATATATCAAAGAATATCAAATTCTTACAAAAAAATTTTCATTTTAAGATTTTTATGAAAAAAAAGAAGAGATTATTCAATATTTTTTGTTTAGATATTGAAAATAAACACGGAAGATGTGGACATAGCTATATGGGGAGAAGACTCTGAGGTGTTCGTGAGGAAAGTAGGAGAACATTTCCAAAAGAAAGCACAAAAGAAAGTTTCGAGAATCAGCGTCATCCCCGTCAAAGAGGATCAGTCAAGGCTCATCAAAACTACTACCACCAAAATATTCGATCTTGAAATTGATTTCGTAAATCTCATAGAAGAAACAAAAGATTTGCTTGTAAAAAATTTTTTTTTAAATTTTTTTTTATTTTAAATTTTTTTTTTTTAGATTTTTTTTTTAATTTTTAATTTACATTTTTTAATTATATTTTTTATCAAATAAATTTTTTTTTTAGAACACCAATGTGAAACCTGTTCCTAAAGGATGTGCGATTACTGATTCTTCTAGAAGAGATCTCACCATAAACTCCTTGTTTTATAACATAAATAACAAACAAATAGAAGATTTAACCGGGAAAGTAAAAAAAATTAATAAAATTTATTTTATTTTTTATTATTTTTTATTTTATTTTATTTTTTATTATTTTTTATTTTTTTAATTTTTTTTTAATTTTTTAGGGATTGAGTGATTTAAGAGAAAAAATTTTGAGAACACCCAGTGACCCTATGGTGATTTTTGGAGCAGATGCAGCTCGTATTATGAGGGCTTTCCGCTTCAGCTGCAAATATGGGTACACTTTGGACAGAGAAATCAGCTTGTGCGTGTTGAAAGAGGGAGAAAACACTCCAAGACATTTATTACAAACCAAAATTGTTCGTGAAAGAATTGGTTCAGAGTTGTTTGACATGTTCAGTAAATTTTTATTCTTTTTTTTAATTTTTTAATTTAATTTTTTTTTTTATTTTTTATTTATTATTTTTTTATTTTTTATTTTTTATTTTTTATTTTTTATTTTTTATTTTTTATTTTTTATTTTTTTATTTTTCTTTATATATTTTTATTTATTTTTTCAAATTTATTTACTCGTTCATTTAAAGAGTATAATTGTACTTTGGCAATAAAGTTGATTGTTGAACACAACCTCTTCCACATTGTCTTCGATCTCCCCAAAAATCCACTCCAAAAAATAGTGGAGAGAAATCCCACTGAAATTTCTTCAACATGCAACGTCTTGGAAGAGTTTTTTTACACCAACAAAAACAATATTTATTTCGATAACTTTTTTCTTCCTAATGATCTCAAAACTGAACTTTTCGTTTCTGTCATTTTGAACCATTATTTTAATTATACTTGCAAGGAAGGGATCAATGTGATTCCTGTCATAGATTATATTATCAGAATTTCATTAAAAGTAAAGAAAATTTTTTTTTTCATTTTTATAATTTTTTTTATTTTTACAATTTATTAATTTTTCAAGATTTTTTTTATTTTTTCAATATTTTTTTTATTTTTTCAATTTTTTTTTTACTAGTGGGCAAATAAATATTCTACTAATGTTTTGACCATTTTGGAGACTTCCAAAAGTTTGACAGAAGAAATATCTAAAGAATACAACAGACAAAGTATTGGCATTGTTATGCAAAAAGTGAAAACAGTTCCCAAAAACATAAGAAAGGAAATTTTTTATTGCAGTTTCATTGTATCTTTCATCAACAGTTATTCCACATCTACCAATGAGAATGAAATAATTTTTGGTACTTTTTTTTTTTAAATTTTTATTTTTTTTATTTTTTAATAATTAATAAATTCTAGTCAAAGAATCTTACCATAAGTTGAACAGATTTATTTTGGATCAAAATTTGATTGACAGTTGGGAATTGAGACCTGTCGTTGAAGGAAACAAAGGTAAATTTTTTTTTTTGATTAAATTTTATTTTTATTATTATTTTAAACAGTTAAAGAATTGTTTTTGAGAAATGAAGATCCATCACTAATTTCTTATTTGATTGACAAACAAATCAAAAAGCAGTTAGCTGAACCTAACATTAACAGTGAACAAATGATGGAATATTTGAACAATAATTATGTAAGTTTTGTTGAAGATAACAAAATGTTTAAAGAAGAGAAAAATAAGAAAAAATAAAATAAAATTTTTGAATTTTTTTTTAAAATTTTAATTCTAACAAATTCTTTATTATTATTTTGTGGCTTTCTATTGTTTCTTCATCTTTAAATGTAGTATATGGGAGGTTTTTGAGTGTTTGGAAAAGTTCGATTTGTTGCATTTTTAAGAGATTTTTTTCATTTTTTTGTAAAATAATTAATGAAAGTTTAAACAAAACATCTATTCCGTGAAGAAAATATAAATCCCTGAAGAAAAAGAATATTTAAGAAAATTAATTAATTTTTCTTTTTTTAATTTTTATTATTTTACCAAATCCTTTTTAATAGATCAAAAGAAATATGATCAAGAAATAAAGTTTTAAACCAAGACATGGAAAACACTTCAAATTGTATGTCATTTTTCAAGAAATGATTTTTTAGTTTGGGTAATTTGTTTAGCAAATTTTCGTATTGTGAGAAATATTTGCTGTATCTAAAAAAAACAAAATAAATTTAATAAAAAATTAAAATGAAAATACATTTTACCCTTTAGAAAATATTTCAAACAAATTATATTTTTTAAGATTTAGAATTTTATGTAAAACCCAAAAAGCATCTTCCTCATCAATCAAAATTAATAGTCCTGTTGTCAAAATTGTCATTCCTTGATGATAACCAATACCCTTTTTTTTTAAAAAAAATTTTTTGATTATTTTAAAAAAAATGCTGTTAATTATTTTGATATTTTTTTTTACTTTTGAATAAACAGAATAAGCACTTAAAATGTTGAAAACAGAATTTCTAGTTTTTTTGTTATCGTATCTCGCCAATCCATCAACAAAAGATCGAGGTATGTCAAACTCCAACTGACTCAATAATTCTTTGTCTTTTGGATCATTTAATAATTTATCATACAAACCAATATTTCTTTCTTTAAAATTAAAATTATTAAAATTAATGAAAAAATAAAATAAAATTAAAAAAAAATAGAATTGAACAAATTTTTTAACCTTTTTCCTTTTTTCCATGTGTTAATATAGCCCAGACTTGTCCTCTTAATAATGTCGGTATTCCTTCGTTTATTTTCATGTTTATTTTGCTTAATTTGTTGTCGTCATTTCTCATTTTGAAGTCTTCTAACAACTTTGACCACTCTTTAAATTTATTTTTTAATAAAACTGTTATTTATTTAAAAAAATTTTTACCTCTAATATCTGTTTTTGTTTAAAATTAATCATTTTTTTTAAATTTAATTGATGTTTTTTTTTAACCATTTTCTTTTAATTTCTCGTTTGATGATATTTCAATGTTATTTTCATCACATTTTAAACACAATCTCACATTGTTCGAATATTCTTCGACATATCCCTTTTTTGAACATTTCCCACAAATTATTATTCCACACAATCTGATTTGGCAAAAATTCATTGAATATTTATTTATAAGTTTTATTATACTGTATCATAGATCAAATTGGTATAAATTATAGATTGGATAGAATGGAAATCATGTGTTTTATAAGCTAAATATAAAATATTTAAGATATATTTTTTAAAAGGTCAGTATTTATTTGTCCAGTATAATTTAACAAATAAAAAAAGTTTATATTCTCATTAAATTTACAATTTAATGAAATCAGATTGTTAAATATTTTTCACTTGTGATTCATATTCTTTAAATTAGTTAATTTTACCTGCAATGGTGTTTTCTTATTATAACTGTAAATTTAATGTCACAAGATGAACAATTGGTCTTTGAATTATTTTCCCATAAGGTGATAGATTTGTGATTATTAATGCCTTCCATTCAAATTTTTTTTTATTGAAAATAATTATCCGACAATAAAGAAAAATTAAATAAAAATTGAGTAAACTTCTTGTTTCTTTGTTAAATAATTTTTTATTAAGAACCAGATTTTTTTTTTAATGGATCCAAACATCTTCATTAGGTATATCAGCTACTCCATCCCAAGTTTTAATGTCTAGTTTGGAGATGTCATAATCCTTAATAACCTTCTCGTTAGTTTCTTTGTAATAATTGACAGTTTTTCCACTGTCAAATTGATCTCTAAGAAACTTTTTTTTTTTTTCTTTTTCAATAGCAAACTTTACTTCGACAATCATGTTTTCAATTTTGTGTGTTGTGTTGGCCAATGCTTCAAAAGCAAAATGTTCAGCACCTTCAATATCACATTTCAAAAGTAAGATATCTTCTTCAATAAACTCGTTAAGATTTGCCATCAACACTTTGTAGGTGAATTTTTCGTCTTTTTTATCATACAACAAAGAAAAGATCCCGTTAATTTTTTTATTACCCTTAGGAGTTGTCATTCTAATTGTTTTTTCTTGATTTCCTACTGCCAAAGTCATAAAGTCTATTTGATCTTCAAATCTTTTACAAAAAATAAAAATTATAAATTCAAAAAAAATATAATTCAAAAATTCTTTTGCTTGTTCATAGAAATAGAAAATATCAAGTTGTTCCTCACATATTTTTGTGGATCAAAAGCAATTACTCGACATCCTATTAATCAATAATTAAAAACTTTTTCAAAATAAAATAATGAAATAATAAATTTACCCATACTAGCAGCATATAAAGCAAAATATCCCACATTTGCTCTTTCATGAAAATACTTTTAAAAGAAAAATAAGAAGTGATAATTTTTTTTTACCCTATATCTAAAACGAGAGGTGCTTTTCCATTTACCCTTCTTTTACATCTATTGTAGAGTATGTGTCGAAACAGTCTCGTTTCTCTTTTTTTAATTTGTTAAAAAAAAATTTTCTTTTTTATTGTGTTTTTTACATTGGAGCAAAAATTCCTGTGTTAGTTATTGAGTTACAAATACCATCATCTTTCACATAGGTTATGATTTTGAAAGAGGGATCGGTTTTTGATTCAACTTTATCAAAAAAAAATTTTATAAATTATGGTAGGATTTGGGTTTGAGATGAATGTATCTAATTTAATGAATAATACATCCAATATTGATTTTTAAAATTGATATAATTTGTATTTTTTAAACGTATTTTTTTTAATCTCACCAATCTTCCTATTATAATATTCAAGAGATGATATCAAACCAGATAATCCTTGTGGATGATGCATATTGTTTTTATTAAAAGTGGCCAAAGGATTTTGATGAGGTTTCACAATCTGATCTTTACTGCTGTACTTTTGTATTTCTTCAGAGATCCCATTCATGAGGCTTTCCATCATTGATTTCTGTGAGGCTATTGTTTCTTCCCTCATCATCCCCAACAACTTTTCAATTTTTACCATCTGCATGGATTGAGTGATCTCCAACTCCCTTATTTTCTGAAGTGATTCGATATTTTGATTATTAATTTCAATCACATACTTTATTGCAAAGAATAAAACAAAGAATAAGAATATTCCGGTGAATAAATATTTTCGATTATAAAACATTTTTTTTTTTCTGATTTCAATCATTAATCTTTCATGACAGTTCACAAAAAATATTTAAATGAAAATAATTAAAGTTTCTGATATACTTTTTAAACTTTTTTCTTTAAATTTTCTTTCTTTTAAACTTTCAATTATCAAGTTTTTTCCCCCAAGCGATGATAGAAAATCTTTCACCAGTTGGTTTAAAAGATTTGGGTATACCGTGCAAAAAAGTTTTATTAATATCGGAATCAAAAGCAAAGATATCTCCGTTATTTTGTGGGAAACTGAATTTAAGATTACTTTCTTCGTGTTGAAAATCTAAATTTCTTTTGAAATATAAAATGAATTAATAAACATAAACTCAAAATAAGTTATAACTAAAATTGTTTTGTTCACCTTGATGCACCAAAACTTGCTCCCATAGTAAAATCTTTTTATTTAAAATCTTTATGTTTTTAACATAAATAAAGTATGATTATTTACCTTCTCTAATTTTGGAAGTTTCAGTTTTATAATTATGTCTGTCCTTTTAAAAAATTGAGAATCATTTGATGGAAAATTTTTTGCATTTTAAATAAGAAATTATTTCAAAGAATAATTATTTATATTATCTTACCTTATGGAAAGGCTTCCAATCACTTCCATCTTTATAGTAATTCAATCTTGTTTGAATCACCTTGACATTGAAATGATTCGCCATTTTATCCACTATTTCGGTGAATGTGGAGGAAAATGATGGATCCTCGTGCTTGAAATGTTTGGACCAATTCACCATCCCCTTTAAATCTATCTCTTGTTTCAATTTATTGAATAATTCCATCTGATTTGTCTGACAAAAAAAATTGGGCAAATATATGCATCCTCCTTTTAATATCTTTTCATAATCAGTGTTCAAATTACTGTTAACCATTGCTATTTGCGATTTCATTATCACATTTGCGTATTTTCCCGCCTGATTTTTGTTTTTATCTTCTGTTTTCTTTGGTTGATATTTTATTTTCCCTATTTGATGTACAAATTAAATCATCTTATCCAAATATGATGTATATTCGTACCTGCATATGGATTACCTCCCCAGCTCATTTTTATGTTGAAATTTGTTTAATAAAAAATTATATAAAAAATGGCTCAAATTTTTTTTTTTTTTATTGTCGTTGAAAATTCGAAGAACATTCTAAAAAAAAAATGTAACAAATTGATTTTTATAACACTCATAATCAAACGAATGACTTGATTTGAATATAAAATAAACAATATTATTTTTATCCATCAAAAAATATAAATGATTACTTTTGATTTATGAGAAATTTAAGAATAAATAAAAAAAAAGAAACCCGATTCTTGATCAAAAGAATGTTTCATCATGTTGAAAAATCACATTTATCGATAAATGATGCACCGGAACCTGTGGATGATTATATATTCAAAAATTCATTGAGAATTATGTTTTATACTATATTCTCCCAAAGTATTACTTTTTCAATTGTACTTCCAACATTATGGTTCTATTTATCAGAGGTATTTAAAAAAAAAATATATTTTAATTTTTGAATCAATTTTGGAACTGGGTACAATAGGCCGGAGCGCAAAAAAATTTTTATGGATACACTGTTGCTGTTTATTCTTTTGGTCAGCTGATTGGATCTATTCTTTTGGGAAAATGGTAGAAAAATTAATAATTAAAAAAATTACGAAAGAATTAAAATCAATTGGAAAAATGTTAATATATCTACTAAATAAAAATAATAATTGTTTATTAGAATATATCTCGGATTATATCTATGTATGATATTTATATATTTGTCAAAAATATGTGTCTAGTTAATATAAAATATAATATAAAATATAATTTTTCCTTTTTATTTATAAAAAATTATAATTTATAAAATTTTAGGTCGGTTTATAGCAGAAGAAGTTCTATGATTGTATCGATTTTGGTTTCATTATTAGGTAACTTGTATTATGCTATCTGCCAAGATCTCCCTGAAACCANAAATAAAAAATAAAAAATAAAAAATAAAATAAAAAATAAAAAATAAAAAATAAAAAATAAAAATAAAAAATAAAAAAATTAATAAAATAAAAATAATTTTGTTTTTATTTTACCTTCCAATGCTTTGTGTATGAGGACATCTTCTAAGCTGATCCACTTTGAAGGACTTTTGGTGAAGTGAGGAGTCTTCTTGGTGGGAGCTTTGCTTCTTTGTTTGGTGATGAGGCCGAAAGAGAGGGATATCTCCCACCCTATGATGTTGATGCTGTGTTGAGCCGACATCATAACATGGTAATACTTCTCGAAAGTTTCTAAAAATAAAATAAATATTAAAAATTAAAAAATAAATTAACAAAAATAAATATAAATATAAATATAAATATAAATATAAAAATAAAAATAAAAATAAAAATATAAAAATATAAAAATAAATAAATTAAAACGAAAAATAAATAATAAAAAATAAAAACAAAATAAAAACAAAAACAAAAAAATAAAATAAAATAAAAATAAAACAATTTAAAAATAAAAAAATAAAAACAAAATAAAAATAAAAATAAAAATAAAAAATAAAAACTATAAAATAAAAAATAAAAACAAAAACAAAAAAATAAAACAATTTAAAAATAAAATAAAAATAAAAATAAAAATAAAAATAAAAATAAAAATAAAAATAAAAATAAAAAATATATAAAAATAAAGATAAAGGTAAAAATAAATAATGAATAAAATGAAAATAAATAATTGAAATATTTATTATTTTTGTTTTTTTACCTAAACCGTCAATCAAAACTTCAACTTGACTCAATTTGACAGATTCAAAATCATTTTTCTTAGAATTGTTAACATGAACAATTTTCTTGTCGAAAGTGTCTTTAGTGACATTCTCCTTGAGAGAACGAGGAAGAAAAGGATCCATTTTTTCCTTGCTGATGCTAAAAGTGATCTCGTAAGAAGCCATGTGTTGAGGAGAATACAAAACTACTGTTTCCTCTATTTTTTTTTCTTCACCTAATAAAACTATCTTTTTAATTCCCTCTGGTTTGTCTTCTCTGAATGTAATCACCATCCCCGAGTCTTGTTCTTTTCTCTTTATTTTTTTTTCGGAGAAAAATCTGTCGTTTTCATCGAATTCGTCTATTGGGGTGAATTTTATTGTGCCTAATGTGTATTCAGAGAATGTTCTATCCACATTGTATGTGACACTAAAGTTGCAAAGCGAAGAGAACGTTTCTGTTTATAAAAATTCGATTTAAACAAATAATGTATTTAAAAAGTTTTATTTTTATAAAGATTTTTATTTTAAAAGTTTTTATTTTAAAAGTTTTTTTTGAAAGTTTTTTTTTAAAAAAAAGATTTATTTTTAATGTTTATTTTTACGATTGTTGGAGGAATAGATGGAAGAAACATCATAAGAATTGAACTTTCCCAACTGATATTCATTCACAATCCCTCTTTCCTTGGACAATTCGCTCTCGTTAATTTCAACGAGGGAAGATAACTTGTCAGAATTGTACTTGCGAATTTGCTTCAAACATCTAATTCCGACCAAATCGAAGCAATACTTGTACTTGATCGGATAGATTGTGTACTTTAGTTCATATAGCGGAGAATTACTTTCTCTTCTCCCAAAATTTAGTTTACCATGGAGATGACTCGTGTTCATATGCATGAATTCAAAGATTGTATGTCTTCCTATCACATCATTCACTATTGCTGTGTTTTGCATGTTTATTGTTATTGGTGTTTTTGTCAAGTGTATTATGGGATTGAGGAATACCATCTTTTGCATTGGAAATTTTGCATAGAATTTTCTATAATGAATGTTGAATTGAAATTTGAGTTCAAATAATTGATATATTCAATGATATCTAATTTATTTAGGCATTTATTATTATTTGTTCAAAAATATTTATTTTATCTTTTGAAACAAGTTTATTTCCTATATTTTATTTTTACCTTGGCCTTTCATCCTCAGAGCTTATTTCTAATATCACATTGTTTGTTTTTATTTTTATTTCTTCCCAATTTTTTGCAACAATTGAATGTATAATCAATTTATAATGCATTTTTTTTTTATTTTTTATTCAAAACACTTATATGAAACAATAAAGAAAACAATCTGATTATAAGATCTCAAAATGTCTTAAATGATCATCTTTTACTCTAAAATAAATTGAGATATTATTAAAAAAAATCCAAATGTAAAAGAACAATTAACAAGGATATGGATTTTATATTGAATTATGTTTAGAAATCCAATTATATTTGTTGTGAATTTCTAAAACAAAATAAATATTTTAAAATAATGTTTCAATTTTGATCAAACAAAGATTATTAAACTATCCATAGATTAGAGAAAAGATGGAAGATAGAATTTTCCTCAGATTTTTTTTTTTAGCTTTATAATTGTTTGAGAGGAGAATTCAAATAAATATATATAAAAAAATTAAAAAAAAAATAGAAAAGGCAAAGAGATTGTTTAATTTGAATACACTCGAAAATGAATAATAGCAATTTAAATTTAAACAATAGCAACAATCTATTCTTAACACAAACTCCCCTTATGTTCCATCAAGGACACCAACAGCAGCAGCAACATCCACAACAAAATCAATCACAATTTCTAAATATCACACAAACACCGCAATTTACAAAAAATGATTTTCATCCACCTCCATTTCAGGTTTAATAAATCAATAATTCTATTTTCCTCCCTTTCAATTAACATCAAATTTTAAATTCAAACAGATTATTTTGCCACAAGTCAATTTTTCAAATGTAAATGCACCAGAACTTTATGTAGATTGCACTGTTCCATCTCCATCATCTGGTATAACTTACACTATAAAGGTAAAATTAAAAAAATTAAAAATATTAAATAAATTAGGATGAATTTTTTTAATTTTTTTAAAACCATCATATTCCCTTTTCTAATTTGCCTCATCCATTATAGAAATTATTGGGAAGTGGTGCTTTTGGTAGTGCATATAAATGCTTTGATAATTTCAATCAACCTATTGTAATCAAAGTTGCAAAACCAAATCAAACATTCGAGAAAGGTAAAATATTGAGAAGAAATATAACAACTAATATATGCTATTTATTGAATCATTTTTTTTGAATATACTTTCTTATTTTTAATATCACAAAAATTTAATGTTATATTCTTCAAATAGTATCAAGAGATTTTGAAAAGGAAGTAAAATTGATGCAAAGTTTGAATCATGCTAATATCGTTCGTATTTTCGATGCATTCGTTTTCCAAAATAGATTTTGTATGGTATTGGAAGGTAAATATCCCTAATCATATCAAATTCTTTAATATTAATCATTTCGAAAAAAATATATATATAGAATGTGAAGGATCAATGAGAAGTTTATTGGATAAAAAAAAATCATTCTCGTAAAAAAACACTTTTGAATCCCTCTCTTTATATATCTGTTTATAAATTATAAATCATCCCAACATAATCATATTCAATATCTTTTTCATCACAGAAACAACGAATGTGTTGATATCGCAGCACAAATTTTTTCAGGATTGCATCAAATACACACAAAAAAGATCATACACAGAGATGTACAAATAAATCTTTTTTCAATATTAATTTTCTTACAATTCCTTTCTTCTTCTTTTTAGTTACATCTTGACAACTTGTTGTTTTTGATGAACGGAAACAAAATCACAGTAAAAATACACGACTTTGGTATTTCCAAGTGGTTGAATCAAAACGAAGATCGTGCAACAACCCAAATAGGAAGAGCTAACGAAGAAGGATATGGTAAAACAAACTAAAAAAAAATTATAAAATTTTTTTAAAATTTATATTCTCTTTTGATAGATATGCCTCCTGAACTTGTTAGAGAAAGATATTCCACTTACTTATCTGATGTATCCTTTTTTAAAACATTTTTTTTTATTCATTTGTTCCCTTCTCTTAGATTTATCAAGTTGGTTTGGTACTTTTCCACTTGTACACAGGAAATCCTGCCATTAGTTCCAAAGATGGTCCACCAGAAGTAATTTTTTCAAAATTTTTTTTTTTTTGAGAAGGAATTAAACTAACACTAAAAAAAAATAGCAAGGTAAAAATTTTTTAATCATTAATAAATTATAATTTTAATTTATTTTATCTATTTTTTAAAATAATTTTTTCTTTAGTTATTCCTAGTGGGCTTGCTAAGGCAAGAGCAATAGGCCTCGAAACCATTTTGGGAAGATCCATCGCTGTCATGTTGCGTAGAACTCCTCAATCTCGCTTCAGCACTTGTTTTCAAGCATGGGATATCATAAAGTGGGCTAAAACTCCTTCAGATTTCAAATATTTAGTAATTCATTTTTTATTTATAATTTTTTATTTTTTTTATTTTTTATTTTTTATGTTTTATTTTTTATTTCAATTTTTTATTTCAAATTTTTTATTTTTTATTTTTTTTATTTTTTATTTTTTATTTTTAATTTCAAATTTCAAATTTTTTATTTCAAATTTTTTATTTCAAATTTTTTTATTTCAAATTTTTATTATTTTTAAGCCTCAAACCTCCAGCAATCCTATCCCATTCTACTATTTGAACAACCTTGAAACTCTTTCCCAAAATTCTTTTAAACTCAAAATCAATTTGTCTGCAGTCAACATAAACTTGATCGTAAATGACAATTTGAAAGGTGAGAATTTTTTACAATTTTTCTTTTTTATAATTTTATTCGATTTTTGATTTTTTTAAAATTTTTTTAATAAAATAGATTTTTAAAAGATCAAAAAAAAAAAGAATATTCTCATATCTCTTGAATTCTTTAATATAAAAATACAAATGCAAAAATAATTTTATTTTTATTTTTTTATTAACGATTTATGTTTATTTTTTTAGAAAGAGGTTATGTCTCCATTAAGATTGAAGAAAAATTT
This sequence comes from Cochliopodium minus, assembly GCA_024220525.1. Taxonomy (NCBI): domain Eukaryota; phylum Discosea; order Himatismenida; family Cochliopodiidae; genus Cochliopodium; species Cochliopodium minus. The sequence continues at coordinate 18,710 of JAMYWO010000391.1, read as the reverse complement.
GAAATTCACAGCACAGAAATCATCAAGATTGACAAGGAGACTTTGAGCAAGGGAGCAGACTTTGTTCCCTTCTACTTGGACTTTGACAAGTTTGGCGCCAACCCTCTGACCTCCAAGCTTCGTATCGAGCTCTATCAATACGTCCATCCTGACTCTGGAAATGACATTATGATCGGAGGAAACTTAGTAAAAAAAATTTTCGACCTTTTTATTTTTTAAATTTTTTAATTTTTTAATTGATTAATTTTTAATTTTAATTTGTACTATTTGTATTTTTATTTTACTATTTTATCATTTTTTTAGATAAACTTTTCTGAAGTAATTTCCAAACAAAGAGATGTCAGCCTTTTCAATAGAGACCACGTCGCTACCCTCAAGTTCGAGGCGGAGACCAAGGACTCCTTCATGAACAAGATCGTCAACGGATACCAAAGCAAAATCTCCTACATGTCCAGCTTTCTCAACGACAACAATAGCAATAATAACAACAATAACAATCCTAACAATAGCTTCCAATCTTTTAGTAACCTGACTGATTTGTCTTTTTTGGATAGTGGTTTTGGTAATAACAACAACAATAATACCAACAACAACAGCAATAGTAATTATAATAGCAATGGAAACAATGGTTCTAATGGTTCTCTTGTCTCTCTTGGAAGCAGCAACACTAACCTTTCAAATTCTTCCAATTCTCTACTTTATCCCAAATTTGATGAAAAAAACTGATTCTTTTTTATCAATTTGATTTTTCTAAATGAAGATTAAAATTTTTTTTGAAAAGTTTTAGGTTTGAAAAGTTTAAGTTTAAAAGGGTTATGTTTTTGTGGTTCTTTTGAAGAATTTATAATTTCATTTCTTTATTAATTGAGAGAAAATAAAAAAAGGGGAAACCAAAAACAGACAAATTATTTAATTCCTCTTTCACTTCATACTATAGAATATCTTCTAAAATAGAAAATATGAAGCTATATAAGAAAAATATTCTCATAAATTTTCCCAAATCGATCATCAACAAAAAATGGATTCATAGTTCGATGATTTTAAACTTTCAAAAACAAAAATTGATAGATGTGGATGAAGATGTTTTCTACATCAATAAAACACTTTATGATGCAGTGGGAAGAAAAGATTGGAAGAAGATATTGAGTTTCGCTGAAACATTGAAAAAGAAGCAAATAAAGCTTCCAAAGAATGTATACAATTGTTATTTGAGTGCATCAATACAAACAAATAATTATCCTTTGACAAAAGAATATATGGAAGAGATGATACTCAAAAATGAGCTCATTCCAAAGGAAAGGATGATAGTGACGATATATACTTTTTGTTCATGGGAGGGAAACAAGGAGGATTCCCAATTATTGTTCGATATCACCTCCAAATTGGAGGAATTGAGCGATAGCAATCATAAATTCCTATCTTACCATGTATACGAGAGGATGTTCTTCTATTGCTTGAAAAATGATCTATGCAAAGATGCAATCACTTATCTAGATAAACTCAAATACTATTACGGAGAAAGAATGATGGAAAATACAACATTGGAGCTGACAATATATCTGATCGAAAAAGGCTTTGAAGAAACACTCAAAAAAATTAAAATGTTGAAAGAAAAATCTTTTGAAGTCAACACCATTTTCTCGGGTCTTTTTAAATACATAACCAACTTTGAAAGATTGGAAGAAACTTTGCTTCTTTTGAAAGAGATGGAGGCGAATGGGATCGAGCTTACTAACAATCAAGTTGTGAGGTTGTTCAAGATTGCTTGTAAGCAGAAACAAGATAACATCATCCACAAACTTTTCGCTCAATACAAAAATAATGTAAATCAAATAATCATCAATGTGTTTAAGGATTATAAGGAGATGATCGAGAAAAAACTTAATGTGGAAGAAAACTTGGAAGCTTCTTACACTTTTTTCGAGAGTACCCTAAAGTACTTGGAGAAACTTGAAGTGAAAGATTTGCCTGAAAATGCATTTGAAGTTCTCTTTGAAAGAATTTTGAAGATAAGTTTTCTCTCTCATTCCAACCAAAATGTAGATAATGTAATCAAGATTATAGAAGAGAAAAAGATTGAAATGGACTGTGCTATTTACAACACCATCGTTCATGGTTATGGAATACTTTTCAAGGATTTCGAAAAGGCAAAGCATTACCTTGAGATGTGTCAGTCCAACTTTGATTTGGATCATTATATTTGTAACACTGCCTCTAAAGTTTTCAGAGAATTCGGAGAAACACATTACGCAAACACTTGGGCAACGAAAGCACTCGAATTGAAAGATAAGAATCAACAAACTATAAGCGCCATTTCCACCAACATCTACACCCTTTCCATGTCGGGACATCTGGAACAAGCCCTCAAAAAATACGATGAATTAGTTTGTAAAAACATCAGCCCTAAAAAGATTGCTTTCAAAGGATTACTCTTTGCTCTTTGCGATAGAAATTTGTTTAGAGAAGCTTTATATTTGTGCAGAGATATGAGAAGTGAATACAAGTATTCTCCTACCAACTCTATCTGCATCGCCATGTTGAGATGTTGTCCTGAGAACCTTTTCAGTGAAGTTTGCGATTTGTTTATCAAACAGGGATGGTTGGAGAAAGATCTCAAAACTTTCAATTTCATCTTGCAACATAATTTAAAGTTACATCGGTTCGACATTTGTTTCTCTTACTACGAAAAGTTTCTTGAGCTTGATATTTCTCCTAATCTTGATACAATCAACTACATTCTCATCTTTTCTAAAATTTTGAACAGAAGACAACTTTTTATGATCAATCACAACAAAATTCAATTCTTTAGCCGTGAGGAACAAAAAAAGTTGACATGGATCCATTTGTATCTCAATTCAAAGGAAGAGATAGATAATCTTAGAAACTCGAAAGTACTAATTGATGGAGTAGAGACTAATGCACTTCACGTTGCTTACAACCAGCTTTTTGATGTTTATGCCAGTTACTCCAAATCACTAAGAAACTCTTTGAAGACTGCTCAACTTATGATAAAAGAAAAATTCCCAATTTCTCCACAACAAATCATTTCTCTTTTTAGTCTCACAAATACAACCAAGTTTGCTATTGATGAATTTGAAAAACTTTTGTCTACTTTCAATAATTCTTTCCAAATATTTAGTTCTGATCAAAAGATTTGTTTGCTCGCTTCTATTTCCGAGTATTACTTGAGGAATGAAGAACACAAAAAAGCGTTTGAATATTACAACGAATTTATTCATTTGTATTTATTAGTTAAGAACAAACTCCGAGATGATCACTTTTCTTCTTTCTTCACTTACCTCATCGAACACTTTTCTAAAACCGAAAACCACAATGCCATTTCAATCCTCAAAATACAACTCACCCACAACAAACTCAACATAAACATCGCCAACTCTTTCCTCAAACACTACTTGGATCAAAAAGATTATCCTTCGTTTATTTCTTATTTTAATTATTTAATCGAAAGCAATCTCTTTCCTAATGACCTTTCTTTCTCTTATTTGTTTCGGCTAATTCCTTCTGATCACACATTACATCTTTGTGATGCTTTTCACAAATTTGTAAAGTTTGGAATTGAAAGTGACAAAGATAACGTCGTCCTTTCTGATTCCCTTTACCCTCACCTTTCCAACCCTTCTTCCCATCAGCTCCTCTTGCACGTTTTGTCTTGTTATAACAATTTTAAGGCAAGGGATATCACCATATTCATGAATAATTTGAAAGACAAAAGAGAAGCTGTTGCTGAACCAAAAAAATTTATTTATTTAAAGGATTAATCTTTTTTTTTTTCTAATTCTGTTTCATTTTAATTTATAAAAATTTATATTTTTATATAAAAAATAAAAAATTGATTATGGAGATGAATAAATATAGTCGATATTCCCTCATTCTAATAATAGTCTTTAATCTGATCTTATCATTGATTATCTATCTATCATCCTTCCTATTTTCTTCATTTCTTCTCAATACAATTTTATATCTCTCCTTTAATTATTTTGTTTATGGAATCTTTTTTGGAAAACCTTTTGATATTAATATATACTTCCTCAGAACCACCATCAAATTGATAATAGATAAACCATTAGTATTATCACAAATAGCATTGTTCGAACCGTTCCATATCACAGAGCACAATAGTAAAAAAAAATTTTCACTGAAAAAATATTAATTTTTCAAAAAATAGGAAAATTGGATGATATTTCTTTAGAGAAAAGAGAATCAGAAAAGAAGGAATATCAGATAATGTTAAGTACTTTAAAGAGTTATGATAGAAAGAGCTTGAAGGGAGATGCAGCTATATCCTTTGATGTGATGGAAATCCATCTCAACACGTTGTACAAGGCACATTTGAATGACATTTATTTCTATCCAGTTTATCGTAAAAAAAAAAGAAAATTCAATTTGAAATTTCATCTAAAAACTATCTCTTTATTTATCTTTTTTTTCGCAAAGAAATCCAAATTTATCCTGTAAATCAACTTAATGGAGTGCATATTGATCTAATAGATTCCATCATTAATCTCACTCCCATGACAGATCTAAAAACCTCCAAAAACTTCCTAGAAAGAGTCCAACATGTTTCAACACTTGTAGATCACTTGATAATAGATATCACACAAAGATCTCTAAAAGGAATAATTCCTCCCAAGTATGTTTTAGAACTTTGCATTTCACAAATCCAAAATTTCTTGACTAAAAACATCCACGACAACGTTTTGTACAAGCACTTCAACAATTTTGCTTCCAAAAAGCTGGATTCTGTTGTTTTCAGTAAAATGTTGAGAGATATCGAAAATATCATAGAAAACAAAGTTTATCCTTCTTATTCTTCCTTACAATATCAACTCAATGGCATGATTGTAAAAGGTAAATAAAAAATTTTTAACTAAACTTGATTTAAAAAAAAATTGTTTTACTTTTAGCTCCGGAAGAAGTTGGACTTTGGAGAATCCCTAATGGAGAAAATATCTACCAGATCCTGATCGAGAAGGAAACCAGCACCAAAATGTCTGCCAAACAAATTCACGAGCTAGGTTTACTACACGTTGAGAACATCAAAAAAAACATGCATCAACTTTTTGAAAAAGAAAATTTTTCTTCTAATTTTTTGGAAGCAATGATCCAATTAAAAAAAGATGAAAGATTTTCCTATGAAGATTCTGAAAGCGGGAAAAAATTAATCTTAAAAAGTTATCAAAACTTGTTATCTAAATATCAAAATGCTTGTGAAAAGTATTTCGGTATCATACCTTCTATTGGGGTGGAGGTTGTTCGTGTACCTAAATTCAAGGAAGAGAATTCTGTGGGTGCTTATTATTCTCCCCCTTCTTTGGATAGGAAGAGATGTGGTGTGTTTTTTTGTAATTTGAGGAATGTTCATGCACATCCTTCTTATTCCCACAAAACTCTTTTCTTTCATGAAGGTAAAAAAAAAAAAAAATTATTTTTCAATATTATTCAATTTTTTATTATTTTATTTTTTAAATTATTTTATTTTTTAAATTATTCAATTTTTTGTTTAATATTTTTTAATTGTAGCTATTCCTGGACATCATTACCAAGTAACTATTGCACAAGATCAAAAAAGTTTGCCTCTTTTCAGAAGAAACTTACCATGGAATGCCTATCAAGAAGGTTTACTTTTTTTTTTTTTGAAAGAAACATGAATTTTATAAATTAAATTTTATTTTTAGGATGGGCTTTGTATGTAGAGAAATTAGCAGATGAGTTGGGTTGGTATGAAGATTCTTTTGAGAGATTGGGCTGGATGAGTGCTGATTTGCTTCGCTCTGTTAGGTTGGTTGTTGATACTGCTATTCATTGCAAGGAAATAGGATGGACAAGACAAAAAGCAATTGACTTTATGTATGAAAATACAGGTCTTGAAAAGTAAACTTTCAAAAAATAATTACATAAATAAATAATTAAAAAATAATTAAAAATTAATTAAATATTCAAATAGGTCCGAAGTAATTATTGAGATTGACAGGTATTCAGTTATGCCTGCTCAGGCTTTGGGATATAAAATAGGTCAAATAACTATTTTGGATTTGAGAGAAAAAGCAAAGAAAGAATTAGGTGAAATGTTCTCTATCCAAGAATTTCACTCTTCGATCTTGAAATGTGGCTCAGTTCCTTTAGAATTGTTGAAGGAAATAGTTGAAATTTATATTCGTAACAAGAAAAATCAAAAATAAAAGTTCAAAAAAAAAAAATTTTAATTTTTGGAAAAAATAAATTTCAAAAAGAATTTTTTCCCCAAAAGATCGATTGAAGAAGGATGAGGAAGAGGGGAAAAATGGTTTTGTAGGTTAAATTTACAATAAAATAAAGTAGTTTTTAAATAAGAAAAAAAAAATGGGTTCTCGCTAAAGAATGAACTTTTGAAAAGAAGAGAGAAAGACTTATTTTTTGTCCTTTGCCTTCTTCTTGGGAGATTTCTTCTTGGGGGTCTTTTTTTCAACAGTCTTTGCACTAGATTTAGGTTTAGACTTTGTAGATTTAGTTGATTTGGTAGACTTTGTAGACTCATTCTTTCTTTTTTTTGGAGAAACATTTTCTTCGATCTTGTTACTATTCTTTTTTAAATCACATTCATGACAGAACATCTCAACGGGGAGTGGATCCAAACCCTGATACCTCGGAAAACATTCGACATGGCACCAGCAGTAACAACCGCCACATTCGAAGAGGATGCCGCTGGTGACAGCGATGGTGCAGTGACTGATCGTCTTTACAAACTCGGGGGAATGGATCTGTTGGAGGCCACAAGTGCAATTGATTGTCCATGTTGAATTTGTTTTCTCATCAAACTAATAAAGAAAAAAAATAGGAAAGATTAATAAAGCTAATGAATAGAGTATGATGGATATAATGTTATTGATTGAGAGATATTTCTCAATAAGATTAGTTTGTTATAATGATTTTGGTTTACTTGTTTTTTATTTTCCAATGCGGTGTTGAAGTCTTGAAGGTTCTGTTGATGCTGTTGGGGATCGATGGAAAGCACAGGATGGTGAGTATGTTGGACCTGGCTGGAATGATCGTTGGAGATAAATAATTTGGAATGCTACAAATAAAAGAATAAAATGAAAATGAGATGTTATATATAAAAATGTGGAGTGTATAAATGAAATATTATATTGATAATAATTTTATTGTATTTTTACGTTGTTGTAATGAATTATGTCATTGTTGTTATTGTTAATATTTGCGTTGAGATTTGGATTGGTGAAATAATCCATAGGGATGCGAGGACTATCAGTAGAACACAAACATATCTTGGCTTGTTTGCCATAATTGATCCAATTCTCCAAGGCGAAATTAACAGCCTCTGCGCAATTGAATCCACAGTTGAATCCAAAGTGATATGATTTAGGAAAGGTTATCATGAACTCTCCTGGATGTTGTGTAGCTGTACTTACTGTGATATTGTTATCATGTAGCAATGATGGTGAGAAGAGATATGATTTGTGTCTTAGAAATTGGTCACATTCTTTAAAGTCCAATGGGAATGTACTTCTTGCCAATGATTCGAATCTGGCTGATTCCTTTTCGGGTATACAGTACCAAATTTTATTTTCCCCAAAATGCAAATAATTTATTGAATAGAGATCCATATCTTCACAATGTATTGCAAACAATGCTAAAAAAATTTATAAAAGCATTGAAAAAAAATTTATTTCACAAAATATAAATTAAGCTAAAATTAAATATTTAATATAAAAAATATATATATTTTATTGTGTATTTTTTTTTTTTTTTTTTTATATTTTTTGATTACCTTTCCACATCCCAAAGTATAGATAGGGAGTATTTATTCCTGGAACTTTCTCTCCAACCACTTTCAAAAGATCATCGAGATTATTCAAATTCCATTCCTTCACATCATCCTCGAAAAGTGTTCCTGAACTGTCAGCACCATATATAGGAGGAGCAAAGGTTATATTCTTCCAAAATTTTCTTCTTATATTATCTTCAGTCTCTTCTTTTTTTAGATATTTGCATTTCGAGTGTTGTTCTTCTGCCTTTAATTTATATGAAGTCACAGGCATTGAATTTTGGAATATCTCATTTTGCACTCTATATGCTCCCTTGGTTGCAATAACCATTTGCTTTATTGGATTCATTATCTTGTAATTATCTATTTTTTCATATCTCTTCCTCACTTTTTCCATCCCCTCTCCTTCTATCCACTCTTTAGGTGGAACTATTTTTGCTAATCCACAATTGCAAAATTCTTTGATTTTATTCACGTAATCAGTGAATTTTGAAAATTCTTCCATGGTAGGATAAAATGTAGGCACCATTTGAAGCATTTTTTATTTGTCTATGTTTGAGTATATATTTTATAAAGGGAAAAGAAATACTGTATATAAAATATTTCTTTATAAAATTTTATTGTATAAATTTTTTTTTTTAATTTTTTTATATTTTATTTCAACAGAAAACAATAAAAGCAACTCATAACAATCATATAAATCTATCGAATCATTGAAAAATTTAGGACATATTTATAAATAAAATTGTTTACTTTTTATTATATTTCACTATATGAAAATTTCAATTTTTTTAAATTTAAAATTTCTTTCAAAGAGATTTTTAATAGGAAATCTAAACTAAAAATTTTGAATTAAAAGTAGTATAGTTGATTATTTTAGATTAACCAATCATAATTTTTAAAAACATTCTGAGAACAACTCAAATTTTAATGAATATCTCGAAGATTTTTTGAGATAAGAATGGAAAAAAAAAAGATTGAGATGAAAATATTTAAAATAAATTCAAGAACAAAATTTTTTTTAAACAAGAATATGATTATTTTGGGATTTTCTTCAATATCTAATATTTACGAGAGGAACAATTTGAAAGATTTAACAAGAATTAAAGATCGAAAGATAATGGGGATAGAATTGTCAAAAAAAATTTTTTGTTCAACTAAAATGAAACCTTTTTCAACTGCTACCAAATACAACATAAAAGATCTAACTCATATAGCCAGAAAAATTACATATATATTTTCAAAATATAACATACCTGTTGTCATTGGAGGTTCTTTTTCACTGTTGGCATATTTGAAACCAAGAATGACAAAAGATTTGGACATAAATATTCAAATGCCCGAGATGACAAAAGAGGAAGAAAAGAAGTTGTTGATAAAAATATGTGAAGAGAATGAAATGGAGTTCAAGAGTTTCATATGTTGTAAAGTTTCAAAAAAACTTTCAATGAAAGATTTATACATAACTTCTTCTTATATAATTCTTGATGGAACTCCAATTGATCTATTTCATACTAAAGGAACACCTGTTTATGATCGACTTTTCAGAGAAGCAGTTGATGTTGATGGGATCAAGCTTGCTCCTCCTGAATGTATTGTTTTTTTCAAGATGACTTATTCTTCAAGCAAGGAGAGTGTAAGGTACTGGAAAGATTATTCTGATATTGAAAATGTGTTGAAAATTACAGGAGGTGATTTTCCAACAGAATTTGTGAGGGAAAATTTGAAAGATTTTTGTGGGGAAGACAGCTTTCACGTTAAATCATGGGATTTGATTGTAAAGAAGCTACACTCACGTGGAGAAATGTCAGGTGATTTGGTGCCTAACTACAAATTGGAACGATATAAGATAATGTCCAAAGAAGAAAGACTACAAGAGTACCAAGATTTACTTTCAAATAATTTTGAAGAGATCCAAAGGAAAGCTATTGTTGCATCAAAAATAAAAATCAAGAATGATCATGTTCAAAAAAATCTTATCGAAAAATATGATCCCGTTTCTGTCGCAAGAAATATTAGCCAAATTTTTTTAAAGTATGGTATTCCGGTTGTGGTAGGAGGTGATTTTGCCACAATGATCTATGTGCAACCAAGATTTACAAAGCATTTGGAGTTTCATTTAAATCTACCAGATATTCCTTTTGGCGAAAAGGCAGATCTTTTGAAAAATATTATCAAAGAAAATGGTTTGATATCAAATGATATCGATAAACATGACTTTCATTTTTCTATTTTTGTTGATGGATCTCAAATATGTTTCAAATATTTAGCATATTATCTTGATTATTACCAAATTGATGATTTGAAATTTTTAACAGCTCAAAAGATTGTGATGAATAAGATGTTTGATTTTAAGAAAAAAGAAAATTTACATGATATCCATCAAATTTTGGCCCTCAACAATGATTTTGACAGAGATATTTTTCGTAAAGATTTGGCGAATGTATTTGGTGAACAAAGTATCAGAGTAAGGCTATGGGATGATATAATCAAGAATTACAATTAATATACAAATCAAACTTTCCATTCTTTCAAATAGTGAATTTAATGAAAAGATTAAAATTGATTATTTGAAACCAATTTGTCCAAGTAATCAGATCATAATTTATTTTTTCGGAGGACCAACATTTTTTTAATTTTTATAAATTTTCATTTGAAATTTCTCTCACAGCAAAAATTGAGAGTAGAATCTATTGATAATTTGTGATTATCATGAATCATATTAGAAATTAATTTTGATCATAATTGCTTCAATTACACACTTCCCTATGATAAAATAATTTAAAAGTTTAATTGGAAAAAGTAAAAGAAAAAATAAAAAAAAAAAAAATAGAAAAATTTTGATTGGATGGAGAGCGAAGTAGATTCAGTAAGATCAATCATATCACCTATATAACTGAATTTAATATATTTTCATTTTTCATACTTGCAGATTGCAATCAAAAAAGTTCCCAAAAAGAATGCAGTCAATCAATTGACATCTGATAATGATAGAAACGATATCAGTCTGATAATGATGGATGATGAAAGAGATAACAATGAAAGAACAACCTTATTGCATAACAATCACCACAAAGGAGATCATCAAGATGCAAATGATGAAGTATTATTGGAATTCAGACATATGACACCCAAGCAGAAATGTAGAGCGATTTTCACTTTTCAAAGATTGAAAATAGTGCTTATCATTTGTATCTTTATTGCTGCATGTTATTTATTTGCATCCAAAGAGGAAACTCCTTATGATGAATATCATATGATAGCTACATCTCAAACACATTTTTACGTAAAAAAAATAAAAAAAATAATATAATTTGATTTACCAAAAATAGCCAATATATAATTTAAATTCTCCCTTATAATGATTATATTTTCTAGACACCTAAAATGAAATGTCAATTCCTCAATAAAGTTATAAAAAAAATAAAATTAAATCAATTATTAATCAATTCTTTAATCAATTATTTACCTTTTTTTTTTAAGGAACATCACTTCAAAGGATCACCAGCATATGTCCAGTTTGTTGTTCGTCTACAAAAGTTAGACAGCAACTATCCCGACCCGACACAAATAACGATCACTCTGGGTAATGAAACATGGGTATTGGAAGCAAGTAAAGATCTCGAAGTTGAAGCAAAAAGGATGATTAAAAACGAGCAAAAGGTAAGTGAACAAATATGTAATCATTAAATTTATTTCAAACTTTTAAATTTATTTCACAAATTAAAAATAAAACTCTTTTTTTAAATAATATTAATTTTTAAGGCTGAATATTACACAGTAACTACCAACGTAGATCTTCCTGTAGCGTTAGCAGTGGTACCAGAAGAACTCGGAAGCATCGTGAGAGTTCAAGTGATCATCGCAGCAGTGATATTGGTGGGAGTGTATATCCTCATCGTCTTTGAGTTGGTGCACAGAACAATTGCAGCAATGTTTGGATCCTTCGTGAGTCTTGCTTTCTACTCATTCATACATCACAGACCTGCATTCGAAGAAGTTTTGTCATATATTGACTTTGACACTTGCGGTCTTTTGTTCGGAATGATGTTGATGGTTGGAATTTTCGCTTCTACTGGTTTTTTCGAGTTTATGGCTGTGAAGATGTACAAAGCAAGTAAAGGAAATCTTTGGTACTTAGTTGTTTTGCTTTGTGTGTTCACTGCTGTTGTTTCTGCTTTCCTTGATAACGTCACCACCATTTTGCTTTTGACACCTGTCACCATTCGTCTTGCTTCTGTTTTGGATATCGATCCTATTCGTATTCTCATTGCAGAGGTCATTTTCAGTAACATAGGAGGTATATCTATAAAACTTTTTCATTATGTTTAATTAGGAATTAATCTTAGTTTTATGTTATCAAAATTTTTTTTTTCTTGAATTATTATTTATTATTTTTTTTTTATAAAAAGGAACTGCTACTGTCATTGGAGACCCTCCAAATATTATCATTGTTAATGACAGAAGAATTGCTTCATCAGGACAAGTAAACTTTCTCAATTTCATGGTTCACATGGGACCTGGTGTGATTGTCACCATTTTTGTAAGTTTTGTCTTCATGAGATTCGTTTTTAGAGTCAAAAGAGAACCTGTTCAACCATTAGAAAAAGAAATCAACATTTGGAGAAAAACTCTTTCAAAGATCAAAGGTAAACTCTAATTTGTTTTAAACATTCAAATTTGTGATTTATTATTTTGATTTTTTATTTGTTATTTCACTTTAAATTTATTAAATATCAACAAAAAAAATTTTAATTTTATTTTTAATTTATTTACAAATAAATTTCTGAATAGGAGACAATGATGAAGAGTTGACAGTTGCATCAAAACTCCAATCATTCATAGAAAAATTGGAACAAGAAAAAATAGAAGGACCAAAAGAAGTGAAAACCGAGGTGGACATAGGCGAGTTGGAACGCAAGTACATCATCAAAGACAAAATGTTGTTCATCTCTTGTTCCATCATTTTGACAGGTGTGATTGTTTTGTTTTTCTTGCACAGTATGGTTGAGATCCATTTGAATCTTGCTTGGATTGCGATTATTGGTTCTATGTAACCATTTTATTTATTATTTTTTATTTTTTTATTTTTTTTATTTTTTTATTTTTTTATTTTTTTTATTTTTTTATTTTTTTATTTTTATATTTTTTTTATTTTATTTTTTAAAATTTTTATTTTTTAAAAAGTGTTATGATGATAAGTTCAGGAGTTCACGATATTGAAGAAGTTTTAGAAAAGGTAGAATGGGGTACTTTGATGTTTTTTGCAGCTCTCTTCATCTTGATGGAAGGTTTGGGAGAATTGGGACTTATTTCTTTCATTGGTGATATAACTGCTAATCTGATTGAAGGAGTACCTGCTGGAAATGGTAAATTTTTTTTTAATTTATTCGTTAAAAATTAATTATAAAAATTTAATTAATAATTTTTGTTATTAATTTTCTTATATTTAATTTTTCTTATATTTACTTTTTTTAATTTAATTTTTTAGGTAGACTTGCAGCTGCGGTTGTTTTGATTTTATGGGTTTCAGGAATTGTTTCAGCATTCATTGATAACATTCCTTTCACCACTGCCATGATTCCTATCATTTATAATCTTCACACCACTCTCGGATTACCTCTACAACCTCTTGTTTGGTCTCTTGCTTTTGGAACCTGTTTTGGAGGTAAAAAATTTTATCAAATAAACAGAATAATAAAACAAAACGAAATAACAAAACAAACTGAATAACAAAATTGAATTAAAAATAAAATATTTTGAAATATTTTATTTTAGGTAATGGAACACTTATTGGCGCTTCTGCCAATGTGGTTTGTGCTGGTTTGAGTGAACAGGCAGGACATCCAATTTCTTTTAACACTTTTTTCAAGATGGGATTTCCTGTGATGTTGTTGTCTTTGGTTGTTGCTAATGCTTATCTTTTGGTTTTCCATGTTGTTATTCCTTGGTACGTTCCTTTTACTTAAAAAGGGAGTGTTTTTGGGAAAGAGGAAAAATGAAAAATTGTTTTGAAAAATATATTATAAAAAATTAAAAAATAATTAAATTAAAATCAAAACCTTTTTGTTTTTCTTTTGAAACTTTTTTTTAATATAATAAAAATAATAAACAAACTTTTTTTTTTTCTTTTTATAAATAAAACTTCTTTCTATTGACAGTCTGTTCAGTCTTCCAAAAGTACTCATACTCTCCAAACTTGGTATCAAAAGTTCCCTTCTGCAAAGATCTAAGTCTCAAAGTAAAAGAAGGTCCTAACTCCTGCAAGTTACATTCATCAACATTTTCAAATTCATAACGATGAAATCTAAAGAAGATGTAGTCTCTTTGGTTGTGCAACGTCACAACTTCTCTTCCGTGGAACTGAGGGTTGTGAGGGAAAAGCGAGGCGAACATACGTCCGATGGTGTGACCGAGACGGGAGGTGAATCCGTTGAGGATTATTTCTGGTCTGTGTTTGGTTGGTTTTCCTTTGTTTTCAATTTTATCAGGGTGAACAAAGTGTGTTATTCTAAAATCAAATCAAAATTATTATTTTTTCAATTTTTATTTTCATTTTTATTTTCTATTTATTACGTTTTATTTTCATTTAATTTTTAATTTACATTATTATTTGATTTTTTACATTTTATTAATTTATTTATTTACAATTTTTTTTATTTGATTTTTATTTACCTAAAAGTAGCGGTTGGACCAAAAGGAAGATGAATGAGAATCAACTCCCAAATTTGAAATTTTTCATCTTCTCTCCAAACCATGACATCAGTGAAAGACCTCTGAGAAGCGTACTCACAGATTTCTTTGATGTAATAGTTTCTTCTTCTCACATATGTGCTTCTAGGAAATACTTTTTTGAGTGCCATGATATTTTTTTCTAATTCCTACAGTATATAAATCAAAAATTAATTTTTGTTTTAAGAAATTTTTTATTTTTTTTTTTCTATTTTGTTTGATAGATATTGACTCAATGATTTTTAAAGTATATTAAATTTGAAGGATAAAATCAATGTTCACGAATCATTAATTATTATTTTTGCAATATTATTCTTTATAGTTTGTATTGGATGATATATCAAATTGAGTGAATTCATCCTTCCATTTTGGTTGATTTGGAGTGATTATGAGTTTCAATGAAAAATCAAGAAAAATATCAAAAAATTTTTATAAAAATTAAATTTTGAGAAATAGGATAGAAATCTTGAGAAAAATACTTGATTAGTATAATATCTCAAGAAAATTGATTTTCAACATATAATGGTTGCATTATAATTTGATAGGATAATTAATTCAAAATTTTTTTTTTTTTACACATGATGGTCTTCTTGAACTTGTCATCAAGATCTTTGGGGACTTTCCCTCATCGAAATATTCTCCAAATTCATCATTCTTTTCATCCTCTTCAACCTCCACATCATCCTTCTCAACCAGGGTTTCATTGGGGATCTTCATATCATCGATGGTCTTTGGGATCTTCTTGGGCGGAGCTTTATCACCCAATAATTTCTCCTCTCTTTTTCTCTTCTCTCTGTTTTGTGACTTGATTAGATTTTTTGCCCTTTTTCTTCTTGCGAATACCTCCGATCTCTTTATCTTGTTTGGGATCTTGTTCATCTTCGGCAAATCTCCAAGATTTATGTCTATGCCCTTCAAGATCTGTTTCAATTTGTTTCTGGCCTTGTAATTCTTTCCTCCACCGTTTCCTCCTGTTGATTTTCTTCTTTTATGATTCATTATGTTCAAAAATTTTATCTATCTTTTTTTAAAGGAGATATATTTCAGATGAAGTAATGAATGACTCAAAAAATGAAAGATATCAAAAAGAGATTTTTTTTATTTTAATTTGTGTTGATATATTTCAAAAAAAAAAATGGATAAAAAGAAAAGGGTAGACAAAAATAATAAAAGGGATGTCAAATTGAATATTGCATTTGTTCATCCAGATTTGGGAATAGGTACAAAGACTAAAAAAAATTTTGCTCAAATTTATATAAGATGATATTTGGAAACAGCCCAATTATATATTCGGAATATTTACAACTATATTCAATTAATGAAAGATATCATGATCTGATAAAATTTAATACAATTAAAATATTCCATATTACAAAATTATTTTGATATTGATAAATGTTTCAATTACTGAAGGTGGTGCAGAAAGATTGGGTAAATACATATTTTTTTGAAAAATTAAGAAATGGAAATTAGTATGATTAAAACCAAAAAAAAACAAAAACAGTTGTTGATGCTGCAATGGGAGCAAAAAAGAATGGACATAATGTAAGAGTATACACATCACATTGTGATCCTAAACATTGTTTTCCCGAGACGCAAACTGGTAATAAAAAAAACAAAACACGAATTAAATTAATTTATTTTAAATAGATTATTGAGAAACAATTATTAAAAATATTAACGTATAAACTGATCTTTAAAAATAAAATAAATAAATTTATCTTCATAAAGAATTCTAACAAAAAAAAAATGGAAAATAAGTTAACATTTAAAAAATGATAATAGAGTTGTCCAAAAATATTGAAACTGTTTTAAATTTGTTTGTAAAAAAAATTCTTACTTTAAAAAATAATTTTTCAATTATTTCTTTTTTCAAAATGATTTCTTTCTATAAAAAAAGATTTGGACGTAAAGGTGTACGGAGATTGGCTTCCAAGACACATTTTTGGATATCTCCATGTAGTGTTTGCAATATTAAGAATGGTATGGGTCACTTTAATGGTGCTTCTCTTCGAACCAAAGATTGATGTCATTTTTTGCGATCAGGTGTCGTTCACCATCCCTTTGTTGAAATTTAAAGCCAAAGTTCTTTTTTACTGTCATTTTCCTGATAAATTGTTGGCTCAAAGAAAATCTTTCATCAAGAAATTGTATAGGTGATCTATTTAATATTTAAAAATTTAAAAATTTTATTTTTAACTAATTTTTTTATTTTTTTTATTAACTAATTTTTTTGTCATTTTTTTGATAGGAGACCTATTGATTGGGCAGAGGAATTTACTACTGGAAAAGCTGATTGCATTTTGGTGAACAGTAAGTTCACTTCTGGAATTTTCAAGCAATCTTTCAAATCCATAAAGAAGGATCCTTTGGTCTTGTATCCTTGTGTCGCTTTTGAAAAAGTAAAAAAAAAAAAATTTTCATAAAAAAATTTTAAAAATAAAAAAAATCTTTCAAAATAAAAAAAATATTAATTAAAAATTAAATATTTTAAAAAAATGAGAAAAATTCGTTTGTAAAAATTATTTTTTTAATAGAACAAAGAAGAGGAAGAAGAGGAAGAAATATCCATTGAAAACTTTGATCCTAACAAAAAGTTTCTACTCTCCATCAACCGTTACGAAGAAAAAAAAAACATAGAGCTTGCCGTCAAAGCTTTTGCTTTACTCAAATCAAAAGTTAGTTCCAAAGTTTTTAGTTCTTATCATTTAGTTATTGCTGGTGGATATGATGAACGTGTAGAAGAAAACAAAAGAGTATAAAAAAATAATTTTTTCATTTTTTTATTTTTTTATTTTTTATTTTGTATTTTTTATTATTTATTATTTTTTTTTATTATTTATTATTTTATTTTTTTATTTTTTTATTTAATTTTTTATTTTTTTTAAAATTTATTTATTTTTTATAAATTTTTTTGCAGGTAGCAAATAACTTGAAAAAAGTGGTAAAGGAAAATAATATAGAGAATCAAGTAACTTTCCTCTTTTCCATCTCTTCCAAGCTTAAAAAACAACTATTGAAAAAATGTGTTTCTGTTGTCTACACTCCTTCCGATGAACATTTTGGAATTGTACCTATCGAATCAATGAATATGGGTATTTTTTTTAAATTTTTAAATGTAAAAATTTTTTTTTCAAATAATTTTTACATTTAAATTTGTTTTTTATTTGAATAATTTTTTTTTTTTTTAGAAAAGCCAGTTATTGCTTGTAACAGTGGAGGACCTCTTGAATCTATTAAAAATGGAGTGACAGGTTATCTCTGTTCACCTAAACCCGAAGAATTTGCAGAAGCATTTCTCAAGTTGTTGGAAGATGACAATCACGCCAAAGAGTTGGGTGTTTCTGCTAAAGAAAGAGTTCAGCAACTTTTTTCTTTTGATTCTTTTTCTCAAAACTTGAACAATTATTTTCTTAAATTATCTCCAAAATAAAATTATTCTATTATTTAAACAATTTTTTATCAATTTTAATAGTTTTTTTATTATTCTTAGGAAAATTTTCTTTATTTTATTTTTGGTTTTGTTTTTTGTTCATGGAGGAGGTTTTGAGACTCAAGTAGATCGTCCAGAAAAATCCAACGAGACTTCCAAACAAAACTCTCAAATTAGGAGGCATTACCCAAAAGTTTATTGCTGCAACCTTTAAAAATAAATTTTTGTTTGATATTATTTTTTTGTTTCAGTATTTTATTTCAGATTTTCTTTTATTATTTTAAAAATAAAAATTTTTTTTCTTACAGTTCCCCATATCTTGAACCCATCAATAATTATTGTTGGTAGACTTTGAAGTTTTCTAGAAATCATGTTTGTTTTTCCTTCCCACAATGAAGTGAACGACAAAAACAATCTATGATTTATTTTTTTTTAAAATTAAATTTTATTTATTAAAATTGATTTGTTTACGTCAAGATGATAGGCGATTTTATCACTTGATCAATCAATATCTTCAGTATGTTTGATTTGAATGTGTTTCCTGGAATCAATTTATCGAGATAGATGAAATAATGATGGAGAATGATGGTTCTATTATGAATGAGATGTTATGATATGGAGATTTTGAGGTTTATATAAAGTATGTTAAAAATATATTGTTATTTTTTTTTGTGATATATTTTTAGTTACCTTATTGTTGCAAATGATCCAAATTTTAACACTCTTGAAATATCAATATTGGATCCCTTTTTCTCGAAATAT
>JAMYWO010000390.1:1453-17471 GCA_024220525.1 Cochliopodium minus | reverse complement strand
ATGAGTAATGCAAAAGTAAACCAAAGTTTTTACAAAAATAATGAAAAGAGTGCTTTGGTACTTTATTTCAACAACACCCAAAAAATAAATTTAGAAGATGTCAAGTTTATTGTGGAAAACAAAATAAATTTGAACATGTTAGATAATGACAAACATTCTCCTCTTCACTTTTATTTATCTTTAAATGATGAAACGAACATTGAAATTGTTAAATACTTGATCGAACAAAAGAGTGTTCTCTCAATTAGAGAAAATGTACAAATTCCTCGTCTCAAGTTTTTCAAAGAAGAAGTTCTCATCTATTTGTTGACTCTTTCTGAATACCAGTTTGTTTTCAGGGATTATTCATTCATGAGATTTGATCAAATTAAGAACGATTATTTAAATGGTTCTTACTTATTTTTTTTTTGAAGTTTTTTTATCTAATTTTAGAAAAATTTTTTTTTTTAAATTTAAAATTTTTTTCTTTTTTCTCATCAATTTTTACTAAAGGAGATCTTTGGAGTATAGATAGACACAAGTATTTTGATGATGAATCAAAAAGGATAGTTACGCAAATGATTTTATCTTTCAAATATTTTTCCAAAAAAGCTTCCTCTACAATACCCAAGCCCATCTTTCGAATGATTCTTAAAATGGTTATGTATAAAAATGATGAAATAAAAGAAAAAATTTCATTATTTTTCCATTAAATATTTAAAATAAAGAAAAATAATAAAAGAAATTTCTAAAAACAAATAATTAAATTTTTTTGTTTTAATAAAAGTTTATTTCATGTTTGTTGTGATCATTGGCCACAATTTTTCTGATTAAAAGAAACAACAAAGGCTTTGGAAAAATATTCATAGAAAGAAAAGAATAGCGCTTCATACACAACAAAACATAAAATACAGTAACTTGAGAAGAAGAAGGGAAGTATTTGTGTCTATGAACATTCCAAAGTCTTGCTTTTAAATAATCAGAATAAATATCAGTTAATTTCTCATTGATAATCTCTTTTAAATTTTCAAAGAAAAAATTTGGATGAGACAATAAAACTAAAAAAACTTCTTCAGAAATATCTTTGAAGATATTGACCGGAATTTGGACTTTATTGTCTTCGGTGATTAATTCCGCTTTGTTTTCGAGGAGATATTTGACTGTTTCGTGGGTTGGGTTGTTTAAGAAATTCATGTATATCAGTGATATTTTTTCTGTTTTGTTTTGCAAGTTTAGATCTGATTTTTTGTCTACTAAATACTTTATCATATCAAATGGAACTTCTTTTTTATTATTGAACAAACACAATATTGGGTTCACTTTGAAAATAAAAAAATAAAAAATAAACATGCATAAATAAAATATAAATAAAAAATAATAAAATTATAAAATAAACAATAAAAAATAAAAAATAAAATTAAAAAATAAAATAAATTAAACAAAGAAAAAATAAAAAATAAAAAATAATAAAATTAATAAAATTATTGAAAAATTATAAAATTAATAAATAAAAAATAAAAATTGAGTACCCATTGATGAATTTTTAGAATTTATATCGGACTTATTATCTACAAGGTATTTGATCATTTCAATAGTTGAATCTTTATTTTCGCAGGCCAAATGGAGAGGAGTGAACAAAAACTTGTTGGCCAAATTGATGTCCATCTTTTTTTTTTCAACGAAAAATTTAATGAGATCCAAATGCACTGTTTTGTGGCATGTATCGTGTAATACATTATTTCCGTATTGATTTTTGTGATCAATCTTGGCGTTTTGATCAATGAGATATTCAATAATTTCTGTTGAATAAAAATAAAAAAACAAACATAAAAAATAATTTGAAAAATAAATAAAAAAAAAAAAATTTTAAATTTTAAAAAATAATTTAAAAATAAAAAATTAAAAATAAAAAATTAAAAAATAATTTAAAAATAATTTAAACAAAAGCTATTTTTAATACCAACTTTGATGAACTTATTTTTAGTGGCGGAGAATAATGGTGTTTCATAAGATTCGATCATTTGTTCATTAATATCAATCTTCTTCTCCAAAATGAGTCTGATCATCTCCACTCCCAGATTCTTGTTCTTACAAAGGATATGCAGCGGATTCTCCTTAAATATGTTTTTCTGATTGATATCCGCCTTTTTATTAAGGAGATATGAAAGCATCCCCAGATCCAATTTCTCATTCATACATGCATGATGGAATGGGGTTTCAAGATTATCGTTTACCTGATTGATATTCGCCTTTTTCTTGATTATATACTTGAGGATTTCTAAATCTACGTTTCTATTCGAGCATATCTGATGTGCTATCGATGATCTCTTCTTCCCTCCTTCTATATTCACATCTGCTTTATTCTCCATCATATATTTGATCATCTCCAGATCTATATTGCTATTGGCGCAGCAAAGGATGTAGAAGGGTGTTCTTGATTTCATATCTCTCGTATTCAGGCTTATTTTCTTCTTTACGAGCTCTTTTACTTGCTCAAAGGTGATAAATTGATAAGTCATATTATCATGCATTACTGAATCATTATTTCCCATTCTCTAATTCCAATATTGTCTCAATTTCGAAAAATCTTTTTTCAATTTTTTTTAA
This sequence comes from Cochliopodium minus, assembly GCA_024220525.1. Classification (NCBI taxonomy): domain Eukaryota; phylum Discosea; order Himatismenida; family Cochliopodiidae; genus Cochliopodium; species Cochliopodium minus. Next base: position 14,885 of record JAMYWO010000390.1, on the reverse strand, counting down.
TATATTTTATTTATTTTCTGTGAAAAAAATAAATCAAATGATAATGCTGAAAATAAAATTTTGAGTTCCTTTGGATGAATATTTGAAACTTGATTTGATCCAATTTGATTTCTTTTAATTTAGCCAAAATCTGAGAAACAAAACTTTGAATTTTTAGGGTATCAAGCTTTTACAAAGAAAAAATAATTATAAAATAAAAATTGCAAAAGATTTGAAACTGATTTGACATTTATCAAAGAAATTTAGTCTATAATTGATATGGAGAAAGAATTAGAGTATATAGATGAATCCATCAAGAAAATTTATCAGATTATGGAGGATGCATCCAATCAGATCTCGCAAATAATACAAGGAGATCAAATATCATGTCATGCACACAAAATAGAAATCCTCACAAATGCAATAAATGTAATAAATAGAATTCAAATTTTTAAATTATCAAAGAGACATCTGATAGATGAACGAAATTTATAATTTCTGAATCTCAAAATCAACATTAAATATTATTATGTATGCGAATTAAAACCTATATATCATTCTTTGGAATAAATGTTAATGTATGATGCATATTCACTTTATACTAATCAAAATTTACAACAAAGCGGATATTAATGTTTATTGTTAACAAATTTTTTAAAATGTTGTTTATTGTAATTAATCGAGAAACTGATAAAAATCAAGAATATCATCGAAATTAGGAAAATAATAAAATATCTTTGACTTATTTAAATTTATGTCAATGTATTATAAAGATAGCAGATTTATTATCAAATTTCTGATTAAAACAGATCTTGAATAATGATTCAAATAAATTTCATTTTTTGAATAATAATGATAACTTTCAATCTTAGATGTTTTCAGAATTGGATAAAGACGATAAATATCAGAAAGAGATAATCCACTTTCCCATTAACTTGGGCAAATTTGAGATAATCTCCTTCCAGAACAAGTTCGGCAAGCTCAAACAGATCTTCTTGAGTAAGCTCAAACTTCTCGAAACACAAGTGAAAAAGATGAAGCAAAACTTGATCCAACAAACAAATCAATCAATGAAAGTCTTGTTATCTGTAAAAAAAAAAAAAAAAGAGAAGATAAAATTTTATTAATAATTTTTTTTTGATCAATTAATAACAGTTTTTTCAACAACATTTCGTCATTAACTTTAAATCTTTTATTTTTTCATTTTTGTTTTTTTTTTTTCATCATTAAAATAATTATTTTATTTTATTTTTTTTAAAATTTCATAATTTTTTATTATCAAATTTATTATTTTCATTTTAATTTTAATTTTACATCATTTTTTTTTTTAAAACTCTTAAATTTAAATTTATTTTTTAATTTTCTAATTTTTTTAATCCTATTTCAGTCGCTTCAAAACTTTTTGACTATAACCAAAGTTCCAAGGGAAAGATTTTGGACCAACGCAGAGATCCCCAACTCAGAATCCACCAGGTACATCGTGTTGATGGATAACGTCACCCTCAGCGGAATTATTGGGAAGGGAGGTTACGGAAAAGTTTACAAGGGCAAGTACAAAGGACAAAGTGTTGCTGTCAAAGCAATAAATATCATACATCAAAAGCACAAAGCATTTTTGGAAAGAGAAATTGATATTATTTCGTAAAAAAAAAAAAAAAATTTTTTCTTTATTTTTATTTTTTTATTTTTTTATTTTTACTTTTATTTTTTTATTTTTTTATTTTTAAATTATTTTTGTATTTTCTTATTTTTATTTAATAGAAAGTTGAATCATGCAAATATTTTGCAGTTTGTTGGTATTTGCAGAGTGAAGGAAACCATCTACCTCATGACCGAAATAGTCGTCTATGGAGAGCTTACCAATTTCATGAGATATGGAGGTTTCATAAAAATAACTAATTTAATTTTTTAATATTTTTCTTGTTTTTATTATTATTTTATTATTATTATTTTTATTATTATTATTTTTAATTCTTTTTAATTTTTCTAAATTTTTATTTTTAATTCTTTTGTCATTTTGTTATTTTTTAGTCTAATTTTTATTTATTATTTTTATTAATTCATTATTTATTATTTTATAATTTATTATTATTTTTTTTAATCCATTATTAAATTTTTTATTTTTATTTTTTTATTATTTTGTTATTTTTTAGTCTAATTTTTATTTATTATTTTTTTATTAAAGCTTTATTAAATTTTTATTTTATTTTTAATATTTTCCTATTTCTCATTTAAAATAAAAGCAATACCGGCAAATAATTGGAAAGTAAGAGAAAAAATAGGAATGGAAACAGCCTCAGCAATCGCTTTCATGCACTCCAAAAACATCATTCACAACGACATCAAGCCTGAAAATATTTTGATTGACAAAAACTGGGACAGCAAACTTTGTGATTTTGGTTTTGCCAGATTCACTGAGAATGGAGTTTTGTGTGATCCTAAAATGTTGGGAACAGAATATTTTTGTGTAAAAAAAATTTTTTAAAATATAATTGATGATAAAAAGAAAAAATAAAAAATTGAATATAAAAAAAAAATTTTATTCTAAAAAAAAATCAAAAAAATAATCAAGAAAATTATTTTTGGAAATAAATCAAAATAAAAAAATAATCCAGAAATTTTCTATGTAAAAAATAAAAAATAACGAGAAAAAATTCTCAAAAAAGAAAATGATCAAAATTTTAAACAAAAAAAATAATTAATTAATTAATATATAATCATTATAAATAAAAAATCAAAAAAAAATCAAAAAAAATAAATCTTTTGAGAAAAGTATTTCAAAAAATTGTTCAATTAACAATTAAATTACCAAAAAAAAAATTTTTAGTCACCAGAAAAGATGAAATGTCAACCATACAGTTACTCAGTGGACACATTCGCGTGGGGAGTGTGCATGGTGNAAAATAAAAAATAAAAAATAAAAAATAAAAAATAAAAAATAAAAAATAAAAAATAAAAAATAAAAAATAAAAAAGATTTGATTAATTTTACATCAGCAGAAAAGGAGACACCAATGTAAGTAGAAGTTTTGTTAAATTCTTTACAAATATTCAAAAACTTTTTTTCCCATTCAATAGCGTCATCAGGTCTGTCATTATTCAATAAATACACGTTAAAAAATGCTCCTACACGAGCAAGGGTAAGAATAAAATAGGATCTGTCTCCCATCACCTGCTGTGGTAAAATAGCGGTGTCATAGGGTGTTTTGGCTGCTATATATGATACTTTTGTGCGAATTTCGTTCAAAGTTGAATTCTTTACAATATCTTTGATAGACAAAAAAATTTTAATAAAATAATTTAAATGAAAAAAAAAAACAAAAAAAGTTTAATAAATGATTCAAAAATTGTTTTTTTATTAAAATTTATTTAAATTTTACAACAGTTTAAAATTTGTTAGTTATAAATTAAAATTCGCCAATAAAGTTGTAAATTTTGGAGATGTCTTAAATTATATCAAAATAGGATTTTTTGAATTTTACCCATATCCCAATTATTTAAAGTTTTATTCCACCAATAATCAAATACAGTGTTAACTAAACAAGCTTTTCCTTCAGCAGGCCTAAAACAAAGACTTTCAAGGTTGAGTTGTCTCTTCCCGTCTTTGGATGTGAAATTGATCGCTGCTATCTGTTGATGAAGAGAATAGAACTCTAATATAGCTGTGGGTTCCAACATGTTTGCCGTTTTGCCTTTTGGTATCGCTATCAATCCTTCTATCCTTTGGAATTCTCCGAAATTTTGATCATACACATCTTTTTCGTTGATTGATCTTGTATCTGGAGGCACCCATAACTATGATAATAAATTGATTTTATGTAATTAGTTTTTAAATCATTGAATCATCGAGATGTTCAAATTATTATAACTTTATAATTACTATCTGCAAACAATTGTTGATAATTTTTGGAAGGGTATTTTAATAATGTTGTCTTTCTTAATATTATGGAATGCAATTATAATCGAGAATATCTATTAAATTTCATGATCATATCAATTGACGGGTTAATTTAAAAGAAATTTAAAATGTTTTATAACCTTTTCTATATCACTTTCTATACTCACATTTATTAGTCCAATTGAAAATAAACTTATCCCTATCATAGAAACCAAAATCACTGGTATTGGATATCTAGACGAGAATCTTGCTATTTCTTTTGTTTGATAGGAAATTGAAATTAAAATTTAAATTTGATCGTCAAAAATTCGATTGGTTTCGTTTCTTACTCCCGAATATGTTGATAGCAATCCAATCTCCCAAATCATCCCCTGAATAAAAGAAGAATTTAATTTTTAAATTTATTATCCAACAAAAATTAAAAGATCAACATGATTATCCCTTATCGTTTACCTTTCACTATCAAATTCTTCATATTATTCCTTTTTATTTTTTTTTTTTTTGTTTGGTTAAATTTAAAAATTATTATAAAAAATAAACTATTTGCAAGAATATGGTAAAGTTGAAGTGGATTTTATTATCAAGAATTTCAAACAATCTTTCTCGAATAAAACTTTAAAATTAAAAATAAAAATATCCCTCACAGCATCGTTCTAAATATAAAATAAAAAAAAAAATTTCAAAATTGAAAAAGATGAAGATTTCAGTACTTGTATTCTATTTGATTTGTGCGATGATTTCGATTTGCAATTGTCAAACTTTTTGTCCATTGTTAGGAAGCAACCCAGGCCCACCATTATCAAATCAAGCACTAGTATATTGCACCCAATATTCAAGCCAATCATGTTGCACAGTGAATGATACACAAACTGCAAAAACACAAATAGAAACCCAATTTCCAATCCTGTTTGGAGTAAAAATATATAATCAATATTTAACATATAAACATAATATAAACTTTGATTTAACCAATTATTAATATTAAACTATCCACTCAGACTGATTGTTGCGAAAAAAATCTCATTGACCTGATTTGTAATTACACATGCAGTCTCCAACAGCAACAAGTTGTTAATAGAGGATCTAGTGATACAAATGGAATATTCAATCTAACTGTATACGTAGAATCGAAAACTGCGCAAGTAAAAATAAATTTATTTTTTATTTGACGAATATCCAATCCTTTATATCAAATTGTGGTTTATATAATTGATAATTTAACTTATTTTTTAAAATACTAGGGTATTTATGATGCATGCAAGAAAAGAGGTAAAAAAAAAAATAAGAAGAATAAAATGCTTTCATAATTATTTTTATAAAAGTTGTATTGGGAAATACATTGGAACAATTATATGGAGATTATATTACTTTTTTCAATAATGGTTTGGCAACTGGAAACATCCCTGGATTTGTCGCATCTCCTACCAATCCACCAACAACCTTTCAATTAAATTCCACCGGTATCCAATTCACTCCCAGAGCTGCATGTGGAACAGATCTTGGAAATACCAATACTTCCACATTCTTATATCCAAGCATTGTATTGTTTATGATCATCACATTTTTTTCCAATCTTTTTTAATTTGAAAAATAAAGCAAAAAAGTTTTGAATTTTTTCTTCATGATCTTTAAATCTTCTATTTTATTGAATTCATTGTACAATAACGATATGATTTGGTTATTCTTTTCATTTTTTATATTTTTATTTTTCAAAACGATTTGATCAAAAAATGATATAATCATATTGAATATCTATCTTGAACTTTAAATAAGAAAGAGGATGCATCTATTAAAAATTTCAAATTTTATCAAACAAAAAAAAATATAAAAAAATTTTGATTTCTTTTTTTCATTGGAAGAAATGAAGTTAAATAAAAATTTCTCAAAGATGGGATATTCAACAATAAGCAAAATCTCAAAATATGATACAGGTAACAAATTTTAAATTTCTTAATTTCAATTTTATAAAATTTTTTTTTTTTACAGTTATCATTGGTGGAGGGGTGATTGGAACATCTGTTGGATATCATCTTTGCAAAGAAGGGATGAAGAATGTTCTCTTGATAGAACAAGGTAAAAATAATTAAAATGTAAGAATTTCGATGAAATTAAAATTTCTTTTTAATTAAAATAAAGGGAAATTGAGTTGGTAAGAAAGAAATGTGTCTATCAACATTAAAAATTTTTTCTTTTAGTGGCACTTCTTGGCATGCTGCGGGATTGATCGGCCAGCTCAGGCCAACAGAGTCAGAAACAGAGTTGTCCAAATATGGAGTGGAATTGTACGCAAAGTTGGAAGAAGAAACGGGTCAATCTACTTCATTTAAAAGATGTGGAAGTCTCACTCTTGCATCATCAAAAGATAGGTTAAAAAAATGATTTTAAATTTTTTTTAATTTTTTTTTTAATTTTTTTTTGTTTTTTTTTCAGAATGCATCAGTTGAAAGTGACTTACTCAAGAGCTAGATCTTTTGGCATAGAAGCTTATCTTGTGGACAGAGAAGAAGCTTGCAAGTTATGGCAAGGACTCATCAAGAAAGAAGATTTAGAAGGTGCGTTATGGCTACCTGGAGATGGAACAGCAACAAGTATAAAATTATATTTATAATTTTTTTTTTATTTTTTTATCTTTTTTTATTAAATTTTTTATCTTTTTTTATTAAATTTTTTAAAGGTACTGACGTGGTAAATGCATTTGCAAAAGGAGGAAAACAATATGGTCTGAAAATCAAGGAAGATACTAAAGTTGTATCCATCGAAACCAAGCCCTCTCTCAACGGACACCTCAGGAGAGTTTCCTCCATAACCACTTCCGATGGAGAGAAAATTGAATGTGAAAACATTGTAAATTGTGGTGGTATGTGGGCTAATTCAATAGGTAATTTTTTTTATTTGCTTTAAATTTTTTATTTTTAGTAGATAATTTTTAATTATTTTTTTAATTACTAACAATATTTTTTATTTATTAACAATATTTTTTATTTTTTCTCTTTTTATTTTTCAATTATTTTAATAAGGAAAAATGTGTGGAAGCCCTGTTCCTTTGCAAGCTGCGGAACATTTTTATGTTGTAACCAAGCCTTTCAAAAACTTTAATACTTCAGAACTTCCTGTACTGAGAGATCCCAACGCGTACATCTATTACAGAGAATGGAGTGGAGGGTAATTTTTTTTAAAAAAAAACTACAAAAATTGTAAAATTTAATTTATTTTCTAAATAGAATTTTAATGGGAGGTTTTGAGCCGGTAAAAAAAAAATTATTTTTCTTTGTTTTTATTTTTTATTTTTATTTATTATTTTTATATTTATATTTTATTTTATTTTTTATTTTTTATTATTTTTATTTTTATTTTTATTTTCATTTTTTATTGATAGAAAGCAAAATATTGTTTTGAAGGTGGTAATATTCCTGAAAACTTTCAATTTCAGTTATTTCAAGAAGGTTTGTTTAAATTCAATTAAATTTTATATTTTTCAATCCCACTTTACTTTTTTACTCGGAAAACAAAAGATTGGGATCATTTTGAAATTTTGATGAATGGAGCATTAAACAGGTTAAAAATAATTTTTTTTTGATTTAATTTCAATAATAAATGTAAAAAAGAACTCCTATTTTGAATGATTGTGAAATTAAACAAATGGTAATTTTTTTTCAATTTTTTTTTTTCTTTAGTTTAATTATTAATTTTTTATTGTTTTAATTTTTTTCATTTTTCTAATTATTTTATTTATTAAAAGGTGAATGGTCCTGAAAGTTTCACTAGTGATAACAAGTACATTTTAGGAGAATCTCCTCATGTACAAAACCTTTACGTAGTTGCTGGGTTTAACTCCAGTGGTATTGCATCAAGTGCTGGTGTTGGAAAAGTAAAAAATAAAAAATGAATAAAATAAATAAAAATAAATAAATAAAAATAAATCAAAAATAAATAAAAATAAAAATAAAATAAAAATAAAAAAATAAAAAATAAAAAAATAAAAAATAAAAATAAAAAAATTTCAGGCAGCTGCAGAATGGATCAAGAACGGTTATTCTAAAAGAGATCTTTGGTCAGTTTCTCCTGCAAGATTCTCCAATGTGGAATGTACTGATCAATTTTTGAAGGAAAGAGTTTGTGAAGTGTTAGGTAAAAAAATAATTATTTTATTTTATTTTTTATTTAAATATTTTTATTTTTTATCATTTTATTTTAATTTATTTTAATTTATTTTTCAATTTATTTTTATTTTTTATTTTTTATTCTATTTTAGGTTTACATTATGCCATTAACTGGCCTAAATATGAATTTCAGTCTGCAAGAAATATCCGTAAGAGCCCCTTTTATGAACGACTCAAAAGGGAAGGTGCTTCATTTGGTTGTAAATTTGGTTGGGAAAGACCTAATTGGTAATAAATGAAGAAAAAATAAAAATGAAAATAAAAATAAAAAATAATAAAAAAAAATAAAAAATAATAAAAAATAATGATGTAAATGAAAATGAAATTTAAAAATTAAAATTAAAAAAATAAAATTGTAAAATTAAAAACAAATTTTAAAAATAAATGTATGTTAATTATAATAATTAAAATAAATTAAAAATAACTTTAAATTTAAATTTATCAATTTTTTTTTAATAAGGTATGCGCCCAAAGGAGTAGAGCCAGTTAACAAATATAGCTTTGGGAGACAGAATTGGTTTGAGTATGTCAAAGAAGAGCATTTGGCAACAAGAAACGACGTATGTTTGTTCGACCAATCATACTTCTCCAAGTTTTTGGTAGAGGGAGAGGATGCAGAGTTTTTTTTGAATTATGTTTCTACCAAGGACATTACTAAACTCAATGTAGGGCAAGTTGTTTACACTGGATTGTTAAATGAAAGAGGTTTTTTAAAAAAAAATTATTTTTAAAAGATTTATCATTATTAAATTTATTTTTTTTAAAATTTAAATTTAAATTTTATTTGATTTTTCTCATTTATTTATTTCATTTTTTATTTTTTATTTTTTATTTTTTATTTTTTATTTTTTATTTTTTATTATTTGATTTTATTTTTTATATTTTATATTTTATATTTTATATTTTATATTTTATATTTTATATTTTATTTTTTGTTTTTTGTTTTTTGTTTTTTATTTTTATTTCTTTTTTTTTTTAATTGAAAGGTGGTTATGAAACTGATCTTACTATTTCAAAGCTTGAAGAAAATAAATATTTTGTTGGTAAAAAAAATCTGATTTTTTCTATTTTTGATTTTAATTCTATTTAATTTCATTTTTTTGATAAAGTTACATCCACTTCACAAGCATTGAGAGATATGAATTGGATGAAGAAAAACGTGCCAAAAGGCAAAAATGTAAAATTTTCGGACGTCACAAACGAATATGGAGTATTGTCTATTATGGGTCCTAATTCAAGGTTCAATATTTTTTAATTATTTTTATTTTTTTTAATATTTTTTTTATTATTTTTTTTATTATTTTATTTATTATTTAAATTTTTTTATTTCTCAGAAAGTTTTTGCAACAATTTACAAGAGAAGATTTGTCAAACGAAAACTTTCCTTTCAGCACATTCAAGAACTTAGAAATTGGTATGGCAAGCTTGATGGCATCGAGAATCACATATGTTGGTAAAGAAATAAAAATAATAGATAAATCATAAATAAATAATAAAATAAATAAAAAGAAGAAATTTGAAAAAAAAAATTAAAAAAAATGAAATTAATATAATAAATTAAAAATAAAAATAAAAATAAAAATAAAAATAAAAATAAAAATAAAAATCAAAATCAAAATAAGAGATGAAAAAATGAAAAAATAAAGATAAAAAAAGTAAAAATAAAATTAAAATGAAAAAAATTAATACGAAAAAAAATAAATAAAAAATAAACTAAATTAAATTTAAAATAAAGGTGAACTTGGATACGAATTGTACATCCCCACCGAAACTTGCGAACACGTGTTCGAGAAACTGTATGGAAACAGAAACATCAAACTCGGAGGCTACTACGCCATCGACTCGCTACGTATCGAGAAGGGATACAAAGCTTGGGGTGTCGACCTTGGCATCAACATCAGTCCTCTAGAGTCTGGGCTTTCCTTTGTAGTAGATTTTGAAAAAAACGAAAATTTTCTCGGAAAAAATTTTTTGATCCAACAAAAAATGAACGGCGTTCAAAAAAAAATTTTAAATTTTAAGTTTTTAGATGAGAATGCTTATCCCATTGGCAATGAACCCATTCTTTTGGATGGAAACATTGTGGGTTACGTTTCTAGTGCTGCTTATGGATTTTCTTTGAATGCTGGTGTTTGTATGGGCTTTGTTAATTCCGATCCTCGTTTGAAATTTGATGTCAATTTGAAGAATTTTTGTGCTGGCAGATTTTTTCAGATTGAGATTGCTGGTACCAAATTTGATGTTGAAGTTTCTGTTGCTCCTTTTGTAGATCCAAAAGGATCTAAAATAAAACTTTAAAAGAAAAGTAAAAAAGTTTAAAAAATTTTTTATTTAAAGTTTTTTTCTTTTTATATTTGTTTATTTAAATATTTTTTTGAGTTTTTTTTTTATTATTTTTTTAACATTATTTTTTAACTTTATTATATTTTTTAAATTTTTATTTTTTATTTATATTTTTATTTTTATTTTTTTTAAATAAATTATCAGTTTTATTTTTAATTTTTATTTTAATCAACTTTATTACAAATTTTCTATTATTTTTTAATATTCGAAATAAATCATTGGATAATTTGGATTTTTTGGGATCAACGCCTTTTGAAAGATCAAATGTTGCAAAGGACGAGGAAAAATTTGTTTTATCCTCTTCGAATAACACTTGAAAACCATCAACGTAACAAAAAGTCCTTCCTTCACGTCCTGTGAAAAGAATTTGTTTCTCTTTGTATTCCACAAAGAATTGTTCTCATAATCCGTGAATATTTTAAGTATTTTTTGATCAAAACTTGTGTTTGAGTTTGTGAATCGCAAGTTTTGTTGAGAGAGGAGAACCAGAATGACGTTTTTGGAGAATTTCGTGGAGTTTCGGAAGTAGAGGTTCTTCGCTTCGTTTTCGGAGACGAGGTGCGCTTTGTTTTCGAGTAGGTATTTCAGTACTCTGTAGTCTACTCCTGCATTTGATAGTGCATTATGTAATGGTGTTTTGTCAAAGATATCTCTTTTTTATTTTTTAATTAATAAATTTTTTACTTTAATTTTTTAGTATTTTTATCATTTTAAAAATTAATTATTTTGTTTTTTTCAATTAAAGTTTTATCACTTTAATCGATTTTAATTTGTTTTTATTAATTGTTTTAAAATTTAATTTATTTTTAATATTTTTAGTATTATATTTTATGTTTTAAATTTATGTTTATATTTAAAGTTTTGAATTTTTAGTTTTTTTGATTTTAATTTTTTTACCTGCAGTTTAAATCACTTTTATTTTCGACAAAATATTTCACAGTTTCAATACTGATGTTTTTGTTGATGCAAGCCAAATGAAGAGGAGTATCGGCATAATTGTCCTTGAGATTCAAATCGCTCTTTTTTTCAACGAGATACTTCAACACGTGGAACAAGTTGTTGTTGTTTCTGCACACGAGATGGAGAGGGGTGATGAAATATCCATTTTTGACGTTCAAATCGCTTTTCATCTCAACGAGATACTTGACGATATCAAAGGAGATCTTTTCGTTGTAGCATGTGAGATGAAGAGGGATGTTATCGTATCTATCCTTCGCATTGATATCGCTTTTGTTCTCTATCAATGTTTTTATCACCTCCAAGGGCACATTCTCATTCAGACATACGATATGCAAGGGTGTATTCTCATAATTGTTTCGCATGTGCAGATCTGCTTTGTTGATGATGAGATAATTGATGATTTCCAGCGATATGCTTTTGTTCCTGCAGGCCAGATGTAACGGTGACGTGTTGAATCTGTTCTTCAGATTGATATTGCTTTTTGATTCCAGGATGTACTTGATTATCTTTACTTTGGGGATGTATCTGCAAGATATATGAAGTGGAGAATTTTCATTTTCATCTTTTTTTTAATGATATATTTAAAATATTTTCAGAGAATTTTTATTTAAATTTAAATTAAATATTATCCTAAATTTCAATTTTAATATTTTCCTTTTTTTTTTTATAATTTTAGAAATGTTGATTTCAATTTAAACATTTCCTTTTTCATTAATTATTTTATTCAATTACCTTTTAAATCTGAAAGATCTCGTGTTTCAAATTTTCTCTTTACCCTATTTTCTTTTCCAAAGTATGAAATAAAGTTTTTTGTATCAATGTAATATGATTCAAGATCTTTGATGATCTCTATGCATTCTTTATCTTCAATCATCATTTTGTTGTTTTTGTTTTTTTTTTATTTTTTTTATTTTTTTTTTAATTTAATTTGCCAAATCAATTGATTCAATTTGGAGCGAAATTTCGTTTCAAAATCAACCTAAATGTCCAAAGAATCAATCAAGTTATTTAAAAGTATTATAAGTTATATAAATTCAATAATTGAAATATGAAAAAAATTAAATAAAAAAAAAGTTTTTAATTTTAAAAATGATAGAAGAAGGTGGGATTGTCTTTTCTTTTGTAAATTTCAAAGATGACTTGAGATAACTTTTTGTTTTTGTCCAACAAGACCTTCTCCTGGTTAGGATTGAGGACAGAAACATTCAAATTGTTCAAAGAGTTCCCGTACGACAAGCCAAGCTTCTTGGAAAGGAAAAAACAGACTATCTTGATGGTGGTATCAGAGCTAAGGGAGACAGGAGGGATGACAACAGATTTGGAAGAAAGATCCTCGCCAAATTTCTTGAGAAAGATGGTGATTTTGTTGGGAATTTCTTTGATGTCTTTGTAAAAGTTTTCTGGAGAAAAAAAATCGATGGGAACTTTTGTAGGAAAGATAGAAGAAGGAGGAGGGAGTGGTGAAGGTTTGGTTTGTGGGAATAAGGGATATTGAGAAGAATTGTTTTGGACTAGTGTTGTTTGGGTAACTGTTGTTTGAGGAGTGATTGTGTTTGTGTTTTCGTTGGAGATTTGAGAGTTTTGGGAGTTATTGAGAAGAAATGAGAAGTTTCGAGTAGGAGTTGTCTCAGAAACATTTTTAACATCAACTGTGACTTTTTTGTCATCAACTTTGACATTTTGGTAGATTTCGTTTGAGGCACAAGTGTTAAGTTGATTATTAGGTTGGTTAATCATTTGGATTGTTGCAGATGTTAAAGAATCTTCTTTTTTTTCGCTTTTTTCAAAGGGAGAAGGAGAGGGAGGTATGTTATCGAGAGGGAGAGGGGGAGGGGAGATTTCTTGAAGAGGGAGAGGGGGAGGAGGTATGTTATCGAGAGGGAGAGGCGGAAGCGGTATTTCATGAAGGGGGAGAGGAGGGAGGGGAGGGTTGGGTCTGTTTTGAGGGAGAGGAATAAAGTCTTCTTCATCTTCTCCTGTTTTTACTTCTATTTCTAACTTTGGAGGTTTTTGCATGGGTCCAATGGAAGGAAGTTGAGTCTCTTCTTCAATGCTGGAAGATAATTGTGTTTCGTTATTAAAACTATTGTTAT
>JAMYWO010000389.1:0-32169 GCA_024220525.1 Cochliopodium minus | reverse complement strand
ATAAAAAATAAAAAATAAAAAATAAAAAATAAAAAATAAAAAATAAAAAATAAAAAATAAAAAATAAAAAAAATAATTAAAAAATATAAAAATTAAAAAATAAAAATAAAAATGAAAAATAAAAAAATTATAAAAAATTTTTTACCTTTTGAGCCAAATTGTTTGTTTGAGATCATCACCACTGTATTTGTTCATTGCATGTTGAAACATTTGGATCTTTTGAATGAGGGTGAGAGGATCGTAGTTCTTGGCATCTTGTTGCATGAAAGCGTGGTCTTCCATCCAAGTAAGTTTTCTTTCCTCTCCTAAGAAAATAAAAATAAAAAAATGAAAAATATAAATGAAAAATATTAAAATAAAAATGTTGATAAAATAAAAAAAAATTAAAATAAAATAAAAATAAAAATAAAAATAAAAATAAATAAAAATAAATAAAATAAAAATAAATAAAATAAAAATAAAATAAATAAAATGAAACATTAAAATTAAAATAATGAAAATATAAAATAAAAAATAAAAAATAAATATTTTAACTGTGTTTCTTGGTTAGAGTATTAAGGGTATCACAACCAGCAATCCAACCAATAACACCACTGTTAGGAGAGAGAGGGACGACACTGTAAGTACTGATGGAAAGGTACTGTTTGCTGGTGTCGCTGTCGGTTTTGAGCAAGTTGTTGACCAATGTGAAGAGCTGCATCACTCTTTCGTCTTGTCTCAAGTCCTCATGTCCCTTGAGCAAAAAGTCGTAGTATTTTCCATCACTTCCGTTAATACTAAAAAAAATTTTATTAAAAATATTGAAAATAAATTTTAAATCAAAAATAAAAAATAAAATAATAAAAAATAAAAAATAAAATAATAAAAAATAAAAAATAATAATAAAAAATAAAAAATTAATAATAAAATAATAAAATAAAATAATAAAATAATAAAAAATAAAAAATTAAAACAATGAGAAAAAAATTAAAGTCACAAATATCATAAAGTTAAAATAAATAAAAATAACATATTTAAAAAATAAAAAAAACTTTGATTTACCTAATTTTACGAGGTCTTTGTTTGGAAGTGATAACTTTGAATTCATCATCAAAACTCTTGATACAAACGACAGAACTACTGTTGGCCTGGTAAGTGCCGGGAACAGACAAGATGAGGTCGCGGGACTCCTTGAGGGCAGAAGAGATGTACTTGAGATCCAAAACGGCCATTTGAGCGATCTGCTTCTTCAACCTCTGAAAGCACCAGTAGTACAAGTCCCAAGCTTGGTTGATGTGTTGTTTGTCGCCGCTGATTTTGTATTTGTTGCACCATTCCTTTGCTTCTTTCAAATCTCTTCCGTAAGTTTGTTGGAAGGACATTTCTCGGATGGAACTTGGACTGTCGAGCACGGCGTGGAGAGGCTCGAGAAGTCCGATGAACTTTTCTACGTCTTGGTGGTCGAAGTAGGCGATGGAAGCTTCTTGCAAGGCGTCGGACCATGCCTCGTGCCACAAGATCGAACACCTGATGAGCTCGTTGCTCACCAAATCGACTTGTTCGAGAAGTTTGGAGTTTTCGAGACTGATCTGATCGATGATGGACTGAGCAGGGATGACTCTCTTCTCGTCTTGTGATTTAGAAACCACAGTCAATGGATAGACGAGCGCTTGTGGATGTGCCTTACCAACTCTGCACAGCAAGTGTTGTACGAGCTTCTTTACTTCGACGATGGGAGAGTGGATTCTGGCGATCAATTGAGGAACCACTTGCAACCAATTGTCAATGCTTACCGTGTTGAATCCTTCTTGAAGAGCATCCACCACGTTAGTATCACCTCCGTGAATGAACCACAAAGTTAAAAGACGCAGAGTGTTTTGCAAGCTGTTGTTTGGACCGAGCGAGATAGATCTCAAAAACCCTTTGATTGCTTGTATCACGTGTTTTTGGAGTATGTTCGCAGGAATCTTCTTGTCTTCGCGTGTTGTGATCTCAAAGTTCAACAAAGACCATACATGCCATGCCTTGTACCAGTCTCCTCTGTATTCGATCGCTTTTAGACAATGATTCAAAGCATCTTGGAAATCGTTGAGAGATTCACGATTGGTGACATCCAATTTCCATTTGGACAATCTGAGATGTATCGACGAAATCAAGTTTTCTCTGTCATCTTTCTTGACTTTCTCTGTGTTTCTTATTTTCTCGAGAAAGTTGACAAGTTTGTTGAGTTTGGTGATCGGACCATTCTTTAGTTCTTCTTTGGAGATTGCATATTCAAGTCTTGTTTGAGCAAAAACTACTTCAGGAATGTTTCTCAAAGTATCTTCATTGATCATCCCATTGTTTCCGATGACTCGCCCCAAAGTTTGTTCTGCCAAAATGAAATTTCCTTCCTTCTGATACAACCCCGCAAACTTGATCCAGTTCTTGAAGTCTTCTCTTGGAGTCAAAGCCAAACTTCTCACACCCAAAATGTTTTTCCAGACATTCACATTTCTTTGTGTTCCTTTCAATCTCTTCTTCCAAGAATTTTTGATGATCATTTTTCTTTCGCCGTCACTTGTGTAATACTCGATTATCTCTTCCATTTCGGATAATTGTTGAGAAGTAACAACTAATTGATAAGCACGGCTATATGATTCACCAACGAGAGCAATCAATTCGTTTTCCATCAGTGATCTTGTTTTGTCGATGAAAAACTGGGCCAGTTTCCAATCTTTGTTGTGAAGAGCCAAAATAGATCTGAAAAAGTTTCCTTCACGATCATCTTCGTCCATTGCTTGCAAATAATCCCTCAACTCATCCCATTTACCTAAACAACGAGTTTTTGTTTTTCATTAATGAAATTAAGAATTGTATTTTTTTTTTTTTACCAAGATTCCAAGCAGATGCAGCCCCATACAAAGCAGTGGCTTGCTTGTTCTCTTCATCCTTGCTCCACCCCTTCTTGGACAACTCAGAAAGCTCCTTCCACCTTCCCAAAGCGTACAAACATCTCATCTTTCCTTTCTCCACATCGACATTCTCCTCGCGTATGTTCTCGTAAGCAATAAGTGCATCTTCCCATTTCCCCAACTTTTCGTAATAACGTTCTCTCGAATCTATTTTGTATTCTCTTTCTGCAAAAGAAAGCAAACCATTAGCAGCCTCTGGTTGTTGCAACACATTGTAGATACCGATCAAATCTTCTATAGTCCCTTGCGGGTTTTGTTTGAACTCTATTTCTTTGTAGTGAAGAGCTTTGGCGAAAGCAGACACTTTGGTGGAAATTCCTCCTAAAACGTTAGCTTCAATGTTTAAAGGTCTATCACAATGTTCCTATAAAAGAGAAGCAATTAAAACAAAAAATTGATAGAAAAAAAATTTAGATCATAAAAAAAACTTACCATCCATTCTGCTACATTGAGAATTGCACTCAAAACTTCAGTAGATATGTTTGGATTCTCAAGAGCAGATCTCAAGTTACTCTCGATGGAAGATTGATGCTTAGGATTGATTTCTGTCCAGCAAGAAAAGAAAGCAGAGTTGAGGAGATCCTGAGCCAAAGGGTTGTGCATCTTGGCGAGCTCTTGTACGGAACGGATCTCAGGTGATGGGGTTTGGATCACGAGCTCAAGACTCAATTTGACGATCCATTCAGACCAATCGTCCTCAGATGATCTGTTATTGGGATCACATGCCTTGATAATCGCATTGGCATCCACATTCAATGTTCTGTTGAGACTGGTCTGTTTCCTGTTGATTTTCAAAGAAGGGCGTAATGCGCTGATGTGCATCTCCTTTGTCTGTTCGTTCTTCAATAGTTTGGATACAAGTTGTTCATAAGCATGTTCTTTGATTCCCTTTTGTTTCATTATCTTGTTGAAAGTAGGGATGAAGTAAACATAATCGACTCCCAAACGGTTCACCAAGATGCAAAGTGTTGTGACTGCCTCCTTGCAAATTTCGCTGGATGCTTCTGATTTGGAGATGATTCTGGCCATCGGATGTAAAACATTGGAAATCGTATCTCCGAAGGATTTCACTTTGATTGCGATCTTTCTGATGGATTGAAGAGCACATAATCTCAATTCCAAGGTGCTATCCAAATCTTCAACGCGTTTCATGATTGAAGGAATGAGAAGATGCAAAAATCCTATTTTAAGAATAAAATCAGATTAGGATGTCCAAAAATATTACAACAGTTTAAATTTTGTTAGTAAAAATATTATATCCGCTAACAAAGTTGTAATATTTGGACATGTCTAAAATCAGATATCATTTGTATAGAATTGTGAACAAAGATGATTGTATGTGATTCTTAAAATTCATATTATAAATTGTAATTTACCATCTAAACATGGACTCATCAATTCCAAGGAAGCCAAAATTTTGATGATTTTGGAATTATCTTCAGAATCTCCATTGATTACTTCCAATATCAAAGGGATGAACTCTGGAACGTAGACTCTGAACTCTCCTCCCAAAACAGTGACAAGTTCGTCTACAACAGGAACGATGGAATGAAACATGTCTGTTCTCCAATAGGATTTCACTTTCTCGAGGATGAGATCACAGTAATCGATGATGTTCTCACCTGAAATGGTGACAAGTTCCTTGATCTTTTGAAAGAGAAAGTCCTTCAAGCCTGGTTCGCTGATATCGATAGCAGAAGTGAAAGATGGAACGATCAAAGGGAGGATCTTGCCTATCTCACCAGGTTGCAATCTGTTCAAAATGAAAAGAACAGTACTGACGACTTGTCTTGCATATCTTGACAATGATGTGTTCCTCAACATCTTTGTTAAAGCGATGATAGCAACGGATGTGTAGTAGACATCAGTGGATATGTTGAGATGGCTGATTTGGATGTAATCTTGCAAGATATCTGTTCCTACTTGCTTCTGTTTGTAAGGATCCAAAGCTCCCAAAATTCCCAATCCCTTTATGATCTCATTCCTAAGATTGAGATCCTTTGTGTTCTTCAAATCATTCAAGATGATCTGTAAAAGATTCGTCTCCAAAAAAGGAGAAACGACATGTGATGTACCACTTGACAAAGTGCACATTGCTTGGTAGATGATCTGCCTTTCTTTGGAAGAAGTGGATTGTTTTTGAAGGAAATCAATGAGGAGATTAAAAAACTTTTTGACGTGAGGAGAAACAAGTTGACTGTTGATCTTTGAAAGTTCTCCTGCTGCTTGAAGACAAGATATAGTGGTTATGGAATGATCCTCCGTGATTTTAGGCAACAACAATTTCAAAACCGATTCAGAGTAAGGTTTGATGAAAGTTCCGCACTCTCTGATCAAAAGGGAAAGCAATCTTGCAGAATCTGAAATCTTTTTGAATTCCTGAGATTCTAATTCAGTCAAAAGTTGTACAACGATCTTTCTTACATGAGGGACAAGATTGGATGGATTTCTTTTCAAAAGTCTAGATATGATACACAAAGAAAGTTCTCTGATCTGTTTTTTTTTTTTCAAAATAAAAGATTAAGTTTTAAAGTTTTATAAATTAAATTCAATTGATTACCTCCAATACTTCTTCGTTAATTAATATTAACAATGACTTTAAGTTTTCAGGTTGTTCCAAATAGTAATCAAATCTCTCGTCCAAAGATGACAAGACAGAAGATCTGATGGTAGGAGAAAGATCAGCAATTGCTACAATCAACAACTTCTCGATGATATCGTCAATATCTGTCTCTATATCCACTGGTTTGACTATGGTTGTACTTCTATTGAGGGTTGTTCTACTCGTAATAGGAACAACATCTTTATCATAAGGAAAAATCATAGCAGAGCAAGTCAAAGCAGCTTGTGTTCTAACTTCTTCATTATCTGCATCAAGAAAATGGACAATGCAACCTGTAACAAAGTTTGTCAGATCCAAATCAACATATTTACAGACTGTTCTCAATATTTTCAAAGCAAGCGCAAGTTGGGCTGTGTTTGTATTTGTTTCTAAAGTGAGGTAAGTTGCTCCACTGTCGTCAGATAATTGTTTGACAAACTTGGAAACGCTTCTTTTGAACTTTTCTCCTGTGAGGGTGACCGAAATGATGTCCAACAAACACTCAGAAATGACTCTACGTGAATCTGTAACATTTTCGATAATAGAAATGAGAGCATTTGCAAGTGGAAGTGACAAAACAGTTTCCTTTAAAAATGATGCTAAATAAAAAAAATTTAAAATTTAAAAAACATTAGAATAAGAAATTTTTTTACGCAAAAACTTGTTTATGTGTGGATGCAAGAAATTTCCAAAAGAATCACTTGCACCAATCGAAAGCATTTCCAAACATTGATAACACTCTGGAGTCTTTACTTTTCCAAGATCGTTTTCGATCATTAAAGCAATATCATTCATGTATGGTTTTATCTTGTCTTTGATGTGTATGCAAATTTTTCCGATGGCCAAAAAAGCAGGACTGATGTCGTCTTTGTTAGACAAAGTAAGCAACCAACTGATAGTTCCTTTACTATACAAACGCATCCATTCATTGGTATATGCTTCAGCTAGAATTGGCTGGATCTTTATGACAACAGCTCTAACAATTTTGTCTTTGTGTGTTTTGAACTTGAAAATCTCCTCATTAATGTCTTTGAAATTATTTTCTATTGTCTTGGAGGCATAGTGAACAAGACTGGAAAGAGCCAAAAGAGATCCGTGAATGGCTTCAGTCGATCCATTCTTCAAAGTGTACATGATCTTGTTGTACAAGCTGATACACCATCCCTTTCTAGTAGATGATTCTCTTTTTTGAAGGAGCATCAAAACACCCTTAAGAGATTCGAGAGAAGCAAGCCTGATATTGATTTTAGGATCTATCAATGACTCCCAAATGTAATTGAAATATTGTGAAATGGTTTCGTATTTGTAAAAATGAGAAGGTGCGTTGAGAGCAAGCTCTTTCAAAACCAACACAGCACTGAACCTCTCATGCTCTATTCTCTCTGTTTGATTCAACTTTTGTAATGCGTAGTAAATTTCTGTTTCGATCGAATCTCCTATCTCACTTTCCTTCAAATTGACAAGCTTTCCTAGTGCTTCTGATGCTAATATCAGTATCTCTGAATTTGTATTCGATAAAGTGATTCTCAATTGTGAGATCAGACGTGTTTCTGAGCTGCAATCCAATTCTATCAATTTTGTTATCGCTATGATTCCTGTTATCACATCTTCATTGTTTGTGCTATTCACCAAATTGAAAAATGCATTCAATACATCCAATAATAATTTGTTGAAAGTTTCTCCTGTCAATTCTTTCATCTTTGATGATATCTATATTTCATATGGTGAAGATAATGTTTATATTAATAATATATTTTTCAATATTGTTAAATAAGGAATGATCTATCTTGATTCAGTATGAATTTATAATTTGATTGTTTATATTTGAAAAAAGGAACTTTGGGAATTTAAATATTTCATCAATTTTTGTTTTACCCATTCTTTAAATCTATTGCCAAGGTTGTTTTGTAATTTTAGACTTCCATATTGTATTGATACCCTTTATAAATTGAAGAAATATAAAAAAATATAATTTTATAGTGAGTTATATGAAAAATGTAAAATCTTTATTGATATTTGAATCAAAACTGAGATTTTTCTATAATTAGATGTATCTATGATTCAATATGATTTTTGATGTACCCTGATCTTATTTCTGATAATTGATTTTCCAATTGATCACTCCAAACTGATTTATTCAGAGGCTTTTCTTTTTTTTCATTGATATTTCTGATTATATTCATTTCTTTCAATTGATACCACAGGCTTATACAACAAAAATTCTCTAAATTTTTTTTTTTATTTTATATTAACTTTACAGTTTACAACAAGAAGGCATAATACTTCAAAATCATCATTGAATTGAATGATTAAATTGCAAAAATAAAATATTCAAATCGATTAAATCTGAATATTTAAAGCCTAATATCCAATTACTCTATATTGATTGAATTGAAATTTGTAAAGATTTTATTTGGGAATGGTAGAAAATGAAAGCATTATTGTTTGATTATTAAAGAAGGTTGAGTTGTATGAGAAAATAAAATGAATAAAATAAGGAAATGATCGTTATAATTGAATTAATGGCAACTTGTCATTATTATCTCAACTCCAATTAAAGCAGAATTGTTAATTAGGTAACGATATTAACGATTATTTTTTATTTTTTTTATTTTATGTCAAATTGGAAAAATCGTTGATTTAAAAAAAAAAAATAAAAAAAAATAGAAAAGGAATTTAATCCTTAAAATTATAATAAGAGAAGAATGAGTTTTATGAATCTATTGTTTATTAGATATCTACAGAAATTAATCATTCAAGCACAAAATGATGGG
The DNA here is from genome assembly GCA_024220525.1 of Cochliopodium minus. NCBI lineage: Eukaryota > Discosea > Himatismenida > Cochliopodiidae > Cochliopodium > Cochliopodium minus. The sequence goes on along the minus strand of JAMYWO010000389.1, from coordinate 23,860 downwards.
AAAAATTCTGCAGCAAATAATTATAAGAAGGCATTGAATTCGATAAAGAAATATCCATTGCCATTGAGAAGTGGATTAGAAGCGAAAAATCTGGTTGGAGTAGGGGATCTCATAGCCAATAAATTGGAAAGTTTGTTGCAGTCTTATAAAAATAAAATTCCAATATTGGAAAATTCAAATATAGAGAAATCTAATAAAAGTAAGCAATATTTCTTCTTAGCTAATAAATTTTTATAATTCATAGAATATTGAATTTTCCTTTTTTTTGAACTTATTTTCCTTTTATGATAGGAAATAATACGAGGAATGCGAGCGAAAAACAAAAAAAGCAGAAAATAGGAGAAAATTGTGACAATATATTGAGGGAAAGACCAATATCATTGATGGAAAGCGATAACAACAAGAGAAACAATATATCACCAATTAAAACACCGAACAAGAAGCAGATATCAGATAATAGAAAAGAAATAAGCAAAAGAAAGATAGTGACACCAAAGAAGAAGAATATGCAAGTAGAGAAAATAGTGAATAAAATAACAACAAATAATTATGAAAACATAAGCAATCATATCAAAAATAACAACAGAATCAAAGCAAACAAAAATAATTTCAACATCAATAAATTCATCAACATACAAAATAATAACATCAATAACAATAATGTCAGCTTGATCTCTCCAAATACATCGATCTCTCTGCTATCTCCTGAATTGAGATCATCTCCACAGATCAAAAAGAGAAAGAGGGTGATTGAGGAGGAGGGGCAGATGCAAAGCAACAAAACAAGCAAGATCAACAAGGGGAAGAAAGTAGCGTCGATCTTCACTCCCACAAAGACCCACATGAAGGATAAGGTGATACTAATCATGGATATCAGAGAAAATACCTCCATGAAGATGAACAACAAGGATGTCGTCGAGAAATTGAAATCTCACAACGTCGAATGTCATCTCCGCACCTTGAATGTCGGAGATATGATGTGGGTCGTGCAAAAGGAGAACGGCGAAGAGAAAGTGCTCAACTGGGTCGCCGAGAGGAAGACAGTATGTGATCTTTCTCATTCCATCATCGACAAGAGATATAAGGAGCAGAAGTACAGGATCAAGAAGTGTGGCATCTCCAACATCTTCTACATCATCGAGGGGAACGTTTCCGATTGGGACAAGAAGGGCCGGGGACTTTGTTCTCAAACTTTGGAGAGCGCGCTTTTGAACACTTCGCATGGAACTCACAATTATCACATCCACAACACCCGTAACATGGAGGGCACTATTTCTTACTTGTCTGATTTGACTCACATGATTTCCCGGCAATACAGAAAAAGTCTTACTGATCCCCTCATTAAGGCTGTCACTACTTTTTCTTTGGAGAATTTCAATACACTCAACGACAAAAGCAAAAACTTGAACGTCAAAGACATTTTTGGTAAACAACTCATGCAGTTAAAGGGTATCAGTGGTGACAAGGCCAACCTCATTTGTTCTTTGTATCCCACCCCCAGCATTTTGCACGATATTTATGAGTCACAAGAGTCTCAAAAGGATAAGGAAAATTTGATTTCTGAATTGAAATCAAATGGAAGGAGAATGATTTCTGTATCGAAAAATCTTTTCAATTTTTATAATTAATTTTATTTAATTAAAAAAAATTTTATGTTTATAAATCATTTTTTTTAAACTTTTTTTTAATATCACACTTTTATTTTTCGTTTGGATCATCTTTTTTATCTAAAGTTTTATTATCATTACTACCTATTGTGTTTTCTTCTTGTTGTTGAAGAAAACTTTGTTGGAGATTTTGTTGCATTGCGAACATTTGTTGCAATGAATTGTTATATTCTTGAATGTTTTGAGGATAATAAGGAAAATATGGGAAATATGGATTCAGATTTGGTGTTGTGAGATTCATATCTTGATTTAATTGCTGATTACTTTGGTTTAGATTGTTATTGCTCATATCATTGGAAGTTATATTTTGATCACCGTAGTCTTGATCTTCTGATTGATTTATATTGTCTACTATGGGGATGAGGAAATCATAATTTTCGCATTTTCTTATCACGTCCAAGACATCCTCTTTCTTTATCGTTTTAATATCTCTCTTTTTCTTCACGGCTTCATTATATGACCGCAATATCAATTCTTTGACGAATAATTCCAATGTCTTATCTGATACCACAACTGCTTCATTTGATATAGACTAATTTACAGAAATAAATTAATTTTGTGAGGATATGGCTATAATAAACCAATAAATGTCGGATATTTTAAATATACAAGCAAAATATCAAAATGATATGAATTTCCATACTTTACAATCCACATCAGCTCTTATTATCTTTTTGATTTTTGTTGCATGAAAGCTATTTGATTCAAAATTCTTTTGTTTCTTTATCTTTTCGTTCTCCTTTAACCAAAAATTTCCGAGATCTAGTTCCCCATTATTTATATTGTTATATATTTCATTATTGACATTATTTTGTTGAATGAAGGTTTGATCATAATCCAATATATCATCAATAGGTCCGAATATATCTGAATTGAGAATATCATCATTATTATATGGGATATTGTCATTATTATTGATATTGTTATCCATATAAGGGATGATTGTCAAAAAACAAATTTTTTTTTTTTTCTAATCTTCTTAAAAAAAGTGAATATTTCCTCTTTGAATAATCAATTTCAATCAAAAGATCAAAGTGAAATAAAAAAAGTTTTTAATATTTCGATCTTGGTGTTGTATAATGATTTGGTTCTTAAAAAATTTCTCATTTTTTGTTGCATTTGAAAATTATAAAATAAAAAAAAATTGTAAATCTTTTATCATCCTCAAAAAGAGGTTCTTTTATACTTTTCTTAATATGATAATTTTTATTAGGAATAAAGTGTCTTCATGGGTGTTATATTTTTTAATAAATGATGGCTTTTAATGTTATACTTCAGATTAATCTTGATCGATAAAATAAAATTCTGATTTTAAAAAATATAAACACCTAAAAATAAGAAAATAATAATTTCAATTGTTTTCCTTTCTAATTCTCAAATATAATGTTTTTTTAAAAATTTCTCTCTATATCAAGTATTGAACAGAATTAAGATTATCCAAAAAAAGATTTTTTCATGATTTGAACCTTTTTCTTCATTACAAGTATTGAAAAAAGAGAATGTATTTGATTTGTTTCAAGAAAATAAAAAAAAAAATCAAAGTTGTCTTATTGTGTATATAATTTTGAAGAAAATGAGAAAGAGAAAATCATATTCAAATACAAACCCAAATAGTAGGGATAGTAGACCATCAGTTGATACAATGATCAATGAGGCCAAAAAGTCACCAGCACCAAAGAAAATCAAAGATGAGATAGTGATGAAGCCTGAATTGGGATGCATCACCTTCAAAGGATGCTCTCATTTTAGACAGAGGATAGTATGTGCAACATTAAGTGGAAAACCAATAAAAATTACAGAAATAAGAGCAAAGAGTGAGGAGCCGGGAATCAGAGGTAATTAGGATATTTTAATTTGAAGGAAATAAAATTAACAAAGAAAAAAATAAGAATTAACAATAAAAATTTAAATCAAATAATAATAAGAGGAATAAATGAATATGATATCATATAAAAATGTGGAGGTAATCATGAGAATCCTATCACAAAATAATTACTAGATCAATTTTTAAATATCCTGAATGGATATAGATAACATCATAAAATTTGATCGAATTAATCATCAATGCATTGAATGGGATTATAATTAATCATTCAATCAAAAAATAATAATTCCAAAACATAATTAAAAAATTTGAAATTTAGTTTTTTTCTACTTCAACAAAATAAGATTTCGAAGCATCTTTTTTGAGATTGATCGGTGATAAAATGACCACAGGATCACATGTAGAAATAAACCACACAGGTACAACAGTGTACTACAAGCCGGGGATATTGACTGGAGGGTTCGTAGATCACAACTGCGGTTTGTCTCGTAGCATTGGATGGTTCCTCGAAGGCTTAGTTTGCTTGGCACCTTTTGGAAAAGAGAGGTTGATAGCAACACTTGAAGGAATAACAAATGATAATGAAGGTATCCTTTGTTTTGTTTCGTTTTTTTTTCCGACATTTTTTTGTTTTGTTTTATCAAAATGATGTTTATGTTATTTAGTTCAGAAAAATTCATGATCTGACAAAATGTGCTGATTTGATACAAACAAAACTCTAATTTTTATTTTTTCATTTTTGAACCCAATTTATTCTATTTTTTTTTAAAAATAATTTTTTTTTGTTGTTAAAATTTGATTTATAATATTATTCATTTTAAAATTTTATTTTTAACAATTTTTTATTTGTTATATAAATTGATCATTTTATTATTCAATAATTAACATAATTTTTTTTCTAAATAGATCCATCAATCGACATTTTCAGGACAGTGACACTCCCACAACTTCGCCACTTTGGAGTGGACGCACGCGACCTCGAATTCCAAGTTGTGAGCCGTGGTGTCAAACCAGAAGGAGGCGGTAAAGTAATCTTGAAATGTCCCGTCATGAAGACTCTCAACCCAATCAAACTCATCGAACCCGGTAAGATCAAGAGGATTAGAGGCATCGCCTTCACTTTGAGGGTTTCCCCCATTCTCTCCAACCGTATCGTTGATGGCTCCAAGCAGATTTTGATGGACTACACCCAGGACATATACATCTATTCTGATCATTGTAAGGGTGAAGTGGCAGGCAAAGTAATTTTTTTTTTAATTGTCTTTATTTTTTGATTTTTTTTTCATTTTATTATGTATTTAAAAATTTTCATTTTTGTTCAATATTTAAAAAGATTTTTTTTTTTGTTTTATCAAAATGATGTTTATGTTATTTAGTTCAGAAAAATTCATGATCTGACAAAATGTGCTGATTTAAAACAAACAAAATTCTAATTTTTATTTTTTAGTTTTTATCATTTTTTAACCCAGTTTATTCTAATTTTTTTAAAAGTCTCCAGGATATGGAATATCCCTCGTCGCAGAAACAACAACAGGATGTGTGTTGGGAGCAGAATATTTGTCACCAGTAGGAACGCTTCCGGAAGATCTGGGCAAAGACGTCGCCAAACTCATGTTGCAGGAGATTTCTTTCAATGGTTGCGTCGACAGCAGTACCCAAGGAGTCATGTTGTTGTGGATGGTCTTGTCTCAAGAAAGCATTTCAAAGATACGTTTGGGTAATTCTTTAATTTTTTTTAATCATGTTTAAAATTTAGTTTTTAGTTATTATTATTTTTTTATTTTTGTTTTTCCATTTTATTTTTTTATTCTTGCTTTTTTTCTTTTTATTTTTTTTGATTTATTTTTTTTTCAAAAATTTTTTATTTCCATTCAAATATTCTTAATTTCTTTTACGAAGAACAAAGTTATTTTTTTTTTCATTTATTTATTTTTGAAAATAAATTTTTTTTTGTTTAGGCAAACTCACTCCCTACACCATCAAATGTTTGAGAAACTTAAAAACTTTTTTTGGGGTCACCTTCAAGATCGTCACCGAAGAGGAGTCCAACACCGTAATATTGAGTTGTGTAGGAACTGGGTTCGAGAATTTGTCCAAGAGAATATTTTAATAAAAATTTTATTTATTTCCAACAAAAAATTAATTCCGAATATTTTACAACAAAAATTAATTGGAACATTTAAATGATATGTTTTGAAGGATTTTGTTTTTTCAAGAACGAGTTTGAACAAAAATTTTTAATTAATCTCAAAAAATTCCACAATTTAAATGTTTAAATGGAAAAACTTTTTCTGACAACAAATCAATGTAAAGATTGCATTGTTTTTAAAATTTTTAATTCACTTTATAAAAAAAAATGAAGGTTTCGGAAATTGAAGGAAATAATGATTATGAATGGATAAAAATCACATCGAATGATTCAATCACTCCACCAAAAAGATATGGTATTATTAAATTATTGGTTTTTTGAAGTATATAAATTTTAATTTGATGATCAAATTAAAGAAATTATCAAATATATGCAACCAAAGAGAAATTATGTTAACAATATTCGTTTATAATCTCAAATATAAGTTATTTTAAAAAATATCTTAAATTGGATCTTTATTGGTTTATTATTTGATTTTTTGAAAACAAGGACATTGCACAACATTTGATGATAAAGGAAATTATTATGTTTATGGAGGAGAATATAAAGATGAGAAAAATGAGAAGATAATAGAAAGGGATGATCTATGGGTATACAAACATTCAAAATGGATAAAAGTCAAATGGGAAGGAAATGGACCATCCCCAAGAAGTTTTGCAACGATAAATTGGATCGATTCAAAATTGATTTTGTCAGGAGGGAAAATGGGAGAGGAGATCTTTTCAGATTATTGGTTCTTCGACCTTTTAAAGCTGGAATGGAAATTGGAGGATTTTTCGAAACAATACCAATTACCTAGGTCTCATCATTGTTCATACCTTTGGGTGAATTTAAACAAGAGTTTGGTAGTCGTGTAACAAATTATTTTAAATCATTTCTTTTATTTTTTTTTTTGATATATAATTCAGAGAAATCATTTAATTTAATTAATTTTGTTTTAAAAAAATTCAATTAATTTTAATTTAATTAATGTTTTTTCGCATTTCATATTTTGTATTTTAATTATTTTAATTATTTTCAAAATTTTTTTAATCTTATTATTTCATTTCAGGGGAGGATTTTCAAGACATGAAGAATCAAAGTATTATGGCTACAGAAAAAAAACAAAGGAAATGAAGAATGGAGAAAAATTCGTTAATGATAGTTCCACATCTGCCATGCTTGGAAAAAAATTTTGTCACTCTTTAATTGAGGATTCTTTGGCTCATTTTTCGTTGGTTCTTTTCGATAAATATGTCATTTTTTTTTAATTTGAATATTTCATTTTTATTAAACAAAAACATATTTGAAAGAGTTTAATTTTCATTCAATAAATTATCTCTTTAATCAGATTTTTTTAAAAATTTTTTCTTGTTATTTTTTTATTAATTTTTTTAAAATGTTTTTGTTTATTTTTAAAAAAAGTTTAATTTAATTTAATTTATTTAAATAAAAACATTTTATTTTAGAGAATAATTTTTGGAGGAGATAATGGAACGAATCTCTCCAATGAATTGATAGTTTCTCATCTCCAAAGCTACCCTCCCTCACTCAAACTAAAAACCAACACAAAACCAAGAAAAGGAAACAAAGCAATTATATGGAAAGAAATATACATGGTAGTATATGGTGGTGAAGATAATTTCTCAGAAATTTTGCAAGAAATCTTGATTTTTGATTTGCCCAAATTAATTTATCTTTACAAAAAATTCCTTGAGAAAAATATTGAAGTTGGCGAGTTTGATTGTTTGGTGGTTAACAATTTCATGAATTTTGATTTTGGATTTATTAATCACTCTTCTTTCGACACTTTTGAAAATAAGGTAATAAATTTTAACAAAATATTTTGGACATAATAAAATTAACTATTTTAATATTTTTGTAAAAAAAATTTATTTTAAAATTAATTAAAAATAAAAATTTTTTGAAATTAAATTTGAATTGATTTAATGAAATGTTGTAATAATATCTTTGAAAAATTCAAAAGATTTTGTTTTAAAATTTTTTTTTTTGTTTTTAATTAAAAATTATCATTATTTATTTTTAATTTCGATGAAATATTGGTTTGAATGTATCAATATATTTTTTAAAAAAATTTGTTAATAATCTTTTAAAAACAAAAACAATAGATTTATTTATTTGGAGGAATTTCTGATGAAACAGTTTTGAAAAATTTCTACATTTGCTCTCTAAAGTCAATCATAAACGAAACATTTCCTTTAGAAAATATCAACATAGACTGCATAGCAAAAATAACAGAATCATTAGAATTGAAGAGCATCATGAACATTTCTTTAACAAGTAAAAAGTTTTGTAAATTGATGAAACACAACAAAATATGGGGTCAAAGAATAAACAAACTCATTCTGAAAGAAAAAATGAATGTTAAAAATGATAAAATTTTTAATGATTCAAAATTACAGAAATTAACAGTTTACAAGTATTTGAAGGAGACTTTCATCCCTATTATTTACACTCCTCCAAATATTCTTCCTCTTGGACTGAATTACGATGAAAAGAAATTAAGCTTGATGGAAGGAATAAGAATTTATCTCATTGGAAGTAACTAATAATATTTTTTAATAAAATTTTTTCTTGATAAAATTTTATTTCCAAAGGTGAAGGAGTCGGTAAATCAAACTTGGCAATTAGATTCACAAAAGGATTTTTCGTTGACGAATTCGATCCAACAATAGAAGATGTCTATAGAAAAAAAGTTGCCATCAAAACAGGAAAATTGGGAACAAAATCTTTCCAATTCGAAATATTTGACAGCACTGAAGAATATTCTAGTATGAGAGTATGTTATATTCATATGCAAGATGTCTTTGTTTTTGTTTATTGCGAAGAAAATGGAGACTCTTTAGATAAACTAAACAGTTTTTATGAAAAAGTAGATCGTGTTTACGATGGCTGTCCTTTCACTAAAATTTTGGTTAAAAACAAGGTCGATTCTTTGGATGAAGACGATGAAAAGGCTATAGATTTTGCCAAGGAGAAGGGAATGGTTTTTATGAAGACTAGTTCTTTGACTGGGTACAATGTCAATAAACTTTTTAATTTGTGTTTGATGTTGTTTACACAAAACAAATTAGTTCCCAAACTTTTGAATCAATCTGATAAAAACAAAAAATGTTTGTTGATGTAATATTATTACAACAATAAAAAGTTTAACTTTGTCTTTACAATAAATAAAATTTATTTTAATTTTTGAAAGATAATATCACAGTTTTCCTTTAACTTTTCATTCTTGCTTATCCTCTCCAAATAACCCTCCAAACTTCCTTGTAAACCAGAATCCACACAAACCTTCTTTAGTGAATCACAAATCAAGCCCATCATTTCATATTCTTCTTCCAAAACTTTTTTGTTTTGATATTTTAATTGGAACAAAGAATAAAGATGTGAAGAGAAAAGTATCCTTATTACTTGTTGGTAGTGCATCGTAAAATTTGTGTGGGTGGATTTGGTGATGAATGTGTTGAGAGTTTGGAGGGTTTTTAGTTTTAGTTTTTTGTCAGAGGTTGTTCCCACAACACTTTCGAAAGTATCCAATATTTTCTTTTAAAAATTTTTTTTTAAAAAATAAAATTAAAAAACATTTAAAACTAAAATGAATAAAATAAAAAGTAAAAAATTTACAATGTAGAAAGGAGACAAAAGAAACGTCGTTATCTTGTTCGATGTCAAACTCTCCAACAAAGTGAAAGTCATGAAAACATTGGAGTTTTTCTTAGAAAGAGAAACAGATTTGACAATGAAAGAGATGAGAGAAGAGACAATCTCGGTAAAAAAATCCAAAAACCAATTTTTTTCGTTTTTGAACAATTTTTTCGAATTATTGTTCGGTATTTTAGAAACAAAATTAGAATTATTTGAAAAAGTGTTTTTTGGTTGAGAAATTTCGATTTTTTCTGCCAGAAAATTTTCTTGGAGGAATTTTGAAGGGAGAAGAGAAGATTTCTCAACGGAAAAGTTCAAAAGATCGAAGAAAAAATTGTAAGAAATGTGGCAAGAAACAAAAGAATTGGACAGGGAAATTTCTTTTGTAATTAAAGCAAACAAAAAACGAACAGATCCAACAAAAAAAGTATCATTGTTTAAAGATTCCTCGTTCTTTGTATTATTGACTAAAAGATCGTTGATGTTGTTTGATTTTGATTTGAGAAGAAATAGAGTGTGGATGTTGATGAGTGAAAGTTGTTTGGCGGAGAATTTTTTTTGGGGTTTTTTTGTTTCTTTGTCGTTGTTGAAGTTGAGGGAGAATGAGTTGTCTAGTCCTGAGAATAGATTTAATATGTTCAATTTATATTTTTTAAGGGAATTCAAGCTAGGCAAACATGTAAGAACCAAATATCTTTTTTTTTTATAAAAATTAAAAATATTAAAATAAAAAATAAAAAATAAAAAAATAAATTAAAAATAATTAAAATATAATAAAATAATAAAATAATAAAATAATTAAATAATAAAATAATAAAAAAATTTAAAAATATTAAAATAAAAAATAAAAAATAAAAAAATAATAAATAATAAAATAAAAAATCAAAAATAATAAAATTAAATAAAAAATCAAAAATTAAATTTACCTGTAATAATCTTCTAATAAATTTTTTTTTGATTGTTCATCTTGAGATGCTTTTTTGAGGAGGAATAATATCATGAGGCTGGAAATGACAGGGAGTTTTTCCTTTCTGTCTTGCTGCTCTAGTCCCACCAGGAGTTTTGTGGAGAAGCTTTTTTCTATCCTTTGCATGAACTTGAAGCAATTTTTCCTAAAATAATTCACTTCATCCTCATCTTTCACACGCAATGTTTCTATTTTTTTTTTTTAAAAAAATGAATATTTTTTATTAATTATTTTGATTTTTAAAAAAAACTTTTTTAAATTAATTAATGTTCAAATCAATTGAAAAAAACTTTTAATAATTTTTTTTTTTTAATTTTTTTTTACCACTTATTATTTTACAGTAGAATGACAAAGAGTTTGTGATATTTGGCAAGAAAGGAAACGGAGATAAAGAATGGAACAAATGGCCAAGAAAAGATAGTTTGAATTTCTGATTCTCCCAATCAAAATCGTCACACATTTCACCAAGTGAAAGCTCTTCCAAAAGAGAAGAAATTTCGTTGAGTTTTCCCAACATTGTGAATAAGTTTTGGAAGTAAGAAAAGATGATGTTAGAGTTGTTTTGTTGTGGATTATCTTCGAATTGGTTCAGGAAGTATTGGCAGTGTTTGTTGACACATTCTTCGTCGATTGTATCTATAAGTTTGGCTTTGAAGTTTTGAATGGAAAGGTTGTGCTGAAAAAATAATTCCGCTTTTTCGGGGAAATTTTCTTTGAGAGAAACCTTGAAAGATTCGAGAAAATCTGTTTTGTGTTCGAAGAAAACGATTAGTTCCTGTGTGGCTTCTTTGAAAGGTCCTTCGAACTTGCTAGAATAAATTAAAATGTTTGAAAGCTTATCAAACAAAGAAGTATTGTTTTCTTCATTCAAGAAATAAGGAAGAACAGAACCCAACAACTCAAATAAGGTTTTTATAAAGCTGAAATCAGAGTTTTCTGTGAAGTGGACTTGTTGTTTTAGCAATCTTTGAAGAGATGTGAGCAAAAAGGATTCTTTCTTGGAATTCAATTTGAAAGAATTTCTGTGGAGATACAAAAGTTTCAAAATCCCCTTTTCTTCGCTGAAAACGCTCACCAAATCGTTTTTGATTTCACTTGTTTGAATCCCAACATCCACTTTTCTTTCAAGATTCGTCTTCCAAAAGTTTATCATTTTCTCTTCGAACCACAAACTCCCTCTATTCGATCTCATCGTTTCAATCACTTTACCGCACATATTCACAATTTCATTTTGATTGTTCTGTTTTTTGATGATGTCGTAATTTGAGGAGTATTGCTTCGTCAAATAGGAAATGATCTCATCCAACTTCTTTTCTTCCTTTAAAATTCCATTTTTGTCAGATATTTCAACGAAATTTTTCAACCCACGTAAACACTCTACCACTAATTTGTTGTTCTCTTCATTTTCTTTTTTGTTTGATTCTTTTAACATGATTTGGTAAAAGGAGAACAAGAAACTTTCGAAATTCAAGAAATTTAAGTTTTCTTTATTTTCTTTTTTGGAGATGATGTTCATTAAAAGATTAATTATTTCTATTATTAGAGCTCTAAGAATTTGATTTTTGTTGGAGAGGTTGTACACATTGGAGAAAAACTTATATTTCTCCTTTTTGTTGAGATCTGATGTCTTTTTCTCCTCTGTCTCGAATAAATAAAGCATGTTTAAGATGTATGTCTTCTCATTTTTTGCATTGAAAGTGGATGGATCGATCATCAGCATCTCTCTTAGACATCTCAGATAATTATTTGCCATATTGTTCGATAATTGAGTGATGTATCTTGAGATGAATACCAATACTTTTTTTGATCCTATCTTGTTTATCAATTCCACATATATTTTCTTTTCTTTATTATCAGTGATTTTTAATATACTTTTGTTGAAGATTTTGTTGATAGAATTGAGTATCAATTCTATCATTAGATCTATTGGCAATTCATTCCATTCATATATTTTCTCTATTCCATTCGATACTACGTGAATCACCCATTCTGAGATTTTATCAAGATATCCTCCATCAAATCTATCCATAATCAACTCTATGATCTCCAAATGCTTGGAGATCACTTCTATTTCTTTCCCATCTCCATATTTGGTGATATATTCTTCCAATAATCCCTTCACCATCACTGAAATATCTTTATCCTCTTTCAATAGAACCAATATTTCATTTCCCTTTTCTAAATAGCTCATTTTTTATTTTTTACTGAGAAATATTCTTTTGGAAAAAAAATATATGAAAATGTAAAATCATTCTTCCTTTTCAAAAGATTAAAAGGTTCAATTCCATCACCAATTGTTTTTCTAAGTGCAAAATAATAAAAATAAAATTCATAAGAGGTATATAAAATAATAAATCAAACATTCTTCCCAATCCAATTGTACTTTATTCTTTAAATCCTTAGATTTTTCAAAATACATATCAATATAAAAAATGAATACCAATACGTTGCAAGAATTGAGGAAATTGAAACAGTTGATGGAGAAAGGATATATATCCAAGGAGGAATATGAGAAGAAGAGATTGGAATTCATCAATCAAAAGACCCAAACCACCTATGAAGTAATATCCAAATTTCGAATTTAAAAAATATTTAAATACGAGAATCCTGATCATAATCATAATCTTTGACAACAATATTCTGAATATAAACAATTTAAATAATTAATTATACCGTATTTCTTAAAGTACATTAAAAATAATCTTGCATAATCAAATTATATCTTAAATTTGCAGGATTTTAAAATTTCTAAATTATTCGAAATTTATTTGAATCAAATTTTGAGTTCTGTTTATATCAGATCATTTTAAGTATAATGCTTAAAATTATTATGAATACTGTATAATTGAAATCACTTTATCTTTATAATTCATTCAAATGATTTACAAAAAAAAATTATTTGGGGATGCTCATTATGCCCTAGAATAACATATCTTAATTAGAAAGAAAAATATTTTAATTTGGATGTGATTCTTGGTTTTTACTGTTTGCTCGATGAAGATTTAATAATAAAAAATTTCATCTTACCAGATAATATTACTAAATGATAAATTTGATTAACAAAATTTCTTTCAAATTAATTTTCTTTCTCAATCTCTTACTTATTTCTTCCAAGAAACCAAAAGAACAACCTAAATTCATCAAAGATGAAATCAGCTTGGAAGGATTAGAAGAAGAAAAATACGACGACGGAATTGACGAGTTGAACAACCCCAACGTGGACATCACAGTATGGAACGGAAGAAAGTGGGTACAGCCAAAAATGGATCCAGAACTCGAAAAGCAAATTTTTAAAGTAAAAAAAATAAACTGAATTAATTTTTTTATATTTTTTATTTTTTCATTTTTTTTTGTTTTACTATTTAATATTTTATTTTTTATTTTTTTAAATTTTTTCTTAATTTTTTTTTTCAAATATTTCATTTTTTTTTATTGAAAGGCTGTCATTGGCAGAAGTGTTGACTTGTTGAAAAATCTCCACGAGTCAGGTGCCAACTTTAATATCAGAGATATTCACGGAAACACGCCGTTGCACTATGCTTGCGAAATAGGTAAATAAAAGAAACAAAAAGAAAAAAAAGAAAAAAAATAAATAATAATGATTTTTAATTAATATTATTTAATTAATTATTTATTATTTAATTAATTTTTTATTTTCATTTTTTTATTTATTTATTTTTTTATTTCTATTTTTATTCCTTTTCTTTCAGGTATGAGACCTGTCGTCCAGTTTTTGGTTGAAAGAGGCTCCAAAATCAATGTCGCCAACAAAGATAGAAAAACTCCTTTACACATTCTCGTTGAGAAAAAATGGGCGGACTTAGCAAAAGTAAAATTTTTTTTAATATTTTTTTTTTATTTTTTTTTTAATTTTTTTTTTTATTTTTTTTATTTTTTATTCTTCTAATTTTTTAATTTTTTTTAATATTTTATTATTTTTTAATTTTTCATTTTTTATTTTTATTTTTATTTTTATTTTTATATTTTCTTATTTTTATTTTTATTTTTTAAATTATTATTATTTTTCTATTTTTTTTTATTTTTTTTTATTTTTTTATTTTTCTTATTTTTAATATTTTTTTTATTTTTTATTTTTCATTTTTAAATTATTATAAAGTGGTTGCTCTTCCAAGGTGCAGATCCTTATTTGAAAGACAAAGACCTCAAAACCCCTGTATATTATGCTAATCCTTGGCTTGCAGGTGAAATGAAGGAGATTTTGCTTCAAAGAGAAAGAAACAAAGCCGTCACCAAGTGTAAAATTTTTGTAGATTTTATTTTTTACTTTATTTTTTTACTTTATTTTTTTTATTTTTATTTTTTTTTATGATAAATATTCTTTAATTTTATTTTTCATTTATTTTTCTTTCTTTTTTATTTTTTAAGATTTTTATTATTTTTATTTTTAATTTGTAATTTTCGTTTTATTTTTTCTTTTCAATTTTATTTTTTATTTTTAATTTTTAATTTTTAATTTTCATTTTTTAATTTTCTTGGGTAAATTTGTTCAGCTTCTGTTGTGATCACTTCCACAAACGATTATGCAAACCAACCCTCCATTTTAAACATCAAGGCAGGTTCAGAAAGTACAGGTGTAGACATCGTCACTCAAAGCACCATAGAAAGAGACAAAGAGGACAGAGACGAAAGACCTGAAGAATTCAACATACAGTTGACTAATGGTTAAAAAAACGAATTATTTTTTAATTTTTATTATTTTTTATTTAATATTTATTGTTTATTTTATTATTTTTTATTTATTATTTATTTTATTTTTTTATTTTTTATTTTTAAGGGAGTTTCAAGGTTGTCACTCTTTATACAAACTGGACTGCACAAAAACTCACTTCTGTTGCTTGCAGAGCTTTTCAAATGGTATTCACAAAAAATCAAAAATAATAAAAAATTAAACAATAAAAAAATAAAAAATAAAAATATCAAAAAAAAATAAAAAAAAAAAAAAATAAAAAAATAAAAAAATAAAAATTAAAAATTAATAAAATAAAAAAATAAAAAAATAAAAAAATATAAAAATATAAAATTATCAAAATATCAAAATATCAAAAAGAAAATAATATAAAAATTTGATTGTAGGAAGAGCTTGAACAAAACTTGAGATTAGCGGTGCGTAAAGGTGAAAAAGACGAGAAGGGAATCATCAAAGCAGACGAGTACATCGCCCCAAACGATATTGTCGATAGAATACGTTATAATGACTGGCCTACACCTACTTCTTACAAACTCGTGTTGTTACCATTACAAGGTAAAAGTTTTTCTAGAAATTTAGTAAATTAAATTATTTAATTTGAATTTTTTATTTTTTATTTTTTTTTATTTTTTTTTTATTTTAATTTTTTTCAATTTTTTTAATTTTAAATTCAATTTTTTTAATTTTAAACTTTTTAAAATTAATTGATTTTTTCTAGGTGCTTCTACTTCCATTTCAATGAGATACAGAGAACTCATGTACAACGAAAAAAAGACAGATTGGTCTTCTGTCGAGATCAAGGCTCCTCCCAAGAAGCAGGACAAGGTTCTCTTCCCCAAGAAAGGCACTAAAGACAATAAAGATGACAAGAGCAAAAAGAAAAATGACAAGAAGAAGCAAGAAAAAGAAATTGAAGATTTTAAAAAGAAAAACAAAAAATGAAAGAAACATCTTAGTACATAGAATTTTAATTAAAAAAATTTAATTTTTAATTTTTAATTTAATATTTTAATTATTTTTTTTGCGCCAAAAATTTAAAAAAATATATTTTTCAGTTATTTTAAAAAATTATATAAAAAAAAAATTTGAAAAATGAAATCAGGTGTCAACAAAATCACTTCATCCAACAAGAATAAAAATAATTCTCCAACCCACAACAAATTAAGTGAAATAACTTTGAAATATTCAAACAATACTACTATAAATGATCCTAACAGAAGAAATTCTATTTTGAGCACCCCCAATACATCTAAAATCACCCAATCAAGAATCAATACAAATACTTCATCTATCCATTCAACCCCATCAAGCATCAATAATAAAAATATCGTTACCAATCAAAATCCCAATATCTCTCACATTAATACCTCCCACAGACAATCCATCTCATCAATATCTTCATCATCTTCCACTTTAAAATCTTATCCCACTACCACCCCTTTGTCCAATAATACAAGATCCATCATCGGAACAACTTCACAAACCCCATCATCATTGAATACATCTAATTTAAAATCAATGTTGAATACTCCATCTGTATTATCAACTAACACAATCATAAATAACAACAATAATAATAATTTTGGCGGCATCAATCCAAATACAGTAAATAACAATCAAAAATCTAAATTAACTTCGAATCTGGTCAAACCATCTTCTGTTCCATCCACAAATGTTCAAGCACCTCAGATCAATCAAACGACTATATCCCAGCCTTTATCCACTCAACAAACATCATCTCAATCCAATTTGAGCAACACATCCCATTCATCAAAGACAATGAGCTATACTGAATTAAAGAAAAATGAAAAGCAATTGTGTTCAGAAATTGAAAAGGTAAAATAATAATAAAAATTGATTCTCTTATCATGCCAATATAACTTTTGTCGACCAATTATGATATTATGATAAATACAAAAAATACATCATATACATCTCATATCAAAGATATCCAAAATTATTCTTCATAATATCAAATATAATTCATCTAAATTATATTCTTCTTCCAAAATAACAGCTTAAAAATGAAAATCAATCTATCCATCAAGAAAATTCCAACATGCAAATGAAATACAGGAAAATGATCGAAGCAAAAAATCAAAAGGATCAGGAAATTGAAAGATTGAAAAGGGAAATAGAAAACAAAGAGGAACAAGAGCAAAATCTAATAGAGAATATAAACCAGAAGATCTATTCTTTGGAAGAGATCATCAGCGAGAAGACTGGAAGATGCTTGCAATTAGAACATAAGCTTGAAGAAATAGGTATTGATACCATCACCTTGGATCAATTCGAATTGGATGAGGAATTCAAGCAAAATCAAGCAAATGAGAACAGATTGTTCGAGGAATATCTTGAAAAGACTTTATTGGGTCTTGATCTCAAGATTGAATCTACCAAGAAAATGCTTGATGAATCAAATAATCTCTTCCAATCTTTGAATTCCATGAATTTTTCATTGGTAAAGTGATTAATCAAAGGAGAAAGATATGTGTTCAAATATATGAAGAAATAATTAAATTTTTTTCTTTCAAAGAATTTTTTTTTCAGTTAAAATTATAAATATTTGATTTCAAAAAAAGAATTATTGTTGAATATTTCAGGCCAATATTTAAGAATTTTTTGTTTTAATCTCATCAATTGAATTATATTGTTTAATAATCAAACATTATTATAAAAAAAAATAAAAAAAAATTGGAGATCAAAAATATGAAATTCAAATTAGTCTTCCTCCTTTTCATTTTTACATGTATTTTTGCCGAGAATTTTGTGTATAAACATCCCCAAGGCTCTCCATCGGAATTCAAATCTTACATCCCACCAACACCAGAAGAAACTGCAACACATGTAAAAAAAGATTCAAAATATAATGAATAATTCAACGAAAAAGAATAATAATATATTTTTTCAATTTTCTTACGAAAATTCCATTATATAGTCTGGTGCTGCCATATTAGATATTGATTTGAAGCAAGTTAATGGAAAATTATTGTGGAAATGCAAGATTAAACCCAATTTATATTTTAAAAAGAGTTTCTAATATTCCTTCATTTTAAAACCATATATAGCTGAGATACCTGTTGATGCAGATGAGTTATTGACTATCTCCATCATTTCTCCTCTCTACAAGCATTTGAGCATCCAAATCGTCCAACCTCATTCCAAATTGATGGATATCCATTCCATTGCTAATGTGATCGAAGAAGATTTTGGAATTGATGGAGGTAAAAAAATTCTTTGGAAATGAGAAATCAATATAATCAAAATGAGATAAAATATCATCATATTCTAATATCCAATCAAATAAAAAAATATTTATTTGAAAATTTGATCATTATTGAATCTCATTAATCAATAATACACTATCATCATTGAGATATAAAAATTATATGATGCATATTTAATTTTTAATGATATTATTATCACCATATATGACATTGCTCAATTGATGTTTAACAAGATATCTGATCTTATCCATTTATTAAACTTTACAGCAAGATTCCCTGCACATTCCTTTCAATTTCAAAACCCTGCAAAGGGAATCTGGCAGATTTTGGTGACATGCAACAACGCAAGAGAATTCATCGCATTGAAATCCAAACAAAAATCAAGAAACATTCCTGAGGTAAGAAATATATCCATTCATTCTAATTATATAAACGAATATTATCTATAAGAGAAAATTTGGCTTAATTTAAAAGAGTTGATCCATAAATCTCGATCAAATCTCATCATTAATTCGATATAAAAAATATACAAATATAATTGAATATTGAGTATTCAAAGTCTATTTCTTGGCAAAATTACTAATCATTAACATTTATCAAATTAGGGAAAAGTGATTGCATCAAACTACTCACCATACAAGATGTAAGTTTAAATTTTTATTTTGGAATATTTTTTTTTTAAAAAAAACACCATCTTTCAATCATGAATGCTTTTTAATCAATATTTAATTTTTTAGTGCTGCCCATTTATCTTCTCTTGAGACTATTCAAAACGATAAGGTAGGATTTGAAATGCGTCTCATCGATGACTCGACTCCCAAAAACTCTGTATTGCACGATCCGATAGTTGGAGTAGCCCTTCATGTGGAGTTAGACGTCACCGAACCAAATGGAAAGAATATCATAGTAAATATGAACGATGATGGTATTCTTTTTAATTTATTTTTTAATTTATTTTAAACTTAACTGTTGTTTTTTCTTATTTTATAATTTATCTTGATATTTTCATTGATTATTTTAAATAATTTTTTTTTTTTTCTTTCAAAGGTCTTTACGGAGATAGAATCGCTAAAGATGGCATCTATTTCGGACAATTTGACGCAGAACAAAGTGGAAGGTACATTTCTCAAATCATTGTCACTGGAAATGATCCAAAAGGAAACCCACTTTTGAGAACAACTGAAATTTCGTAAAATTAATTATTTATTTTTGATTATTTTTTTTCATAAAAATAATATTTTAATAATTATTTTTTAATTTAAAATTAATTTGAAAAATTTTTTAAATAATATTTCTGATCCATTTTGATTTATTTTTGTTATTTCATTTTTGATTTATTTTTTCAATTTGAATTTATATTTTTATTGTTTATGAGTTATTTTATTTATTATTTTTATTTTATTCATTTTTGTTTTTTTTTATTTTTAAATTAAATAATTTTTTTATTTTTTTATTTTTTTATTATTTTTAAAAATTATTTTTTAAAATAGATTTGATGTTGTTGCAGACAGTATCAAGGTTAATGGTGCTTATGCTAATTATGATGATAATTACAAAGTTTTCAACATTTTTTTAAATTTGGATGCAAAATATTTCCAAAGGAACTCCCCCACCAAGAGGTTCAAAATTTGGTCACAAGTATGGGGAGAGAATGCTTCTAAGCAAATGGTAAAATAATTGATTGATAGAAATAAACCTAAAACCAAAATAATAATGATTAAAAAAAATCACAAATAATTAATTTGAAAATAAATATAAATAATTCATAATATTCAAATAATAAAGAATCATAAATAAAATATGTAAAAATTGTCTAATAAAAATAAAATAATTATAAAATAATAAATTAAAAAAATTAATTTAAAATTGTCTTATAAGAAATTTCAAAAAATAATTCAATTAATGAAGTAATAAATTTGAAACAAAATAAATCACAAATAATTAAATTAAAAGTAAAAATAAGAAAATTGAATAAATCATAAAATTCAAATAATAAAAAATAATAAAAATTCATAAATAAAAATTGTCTTATAAAAATAAATGTAATTACAAAATAATAAATTTAAAAAATTCAAATTTTTAAACAAAAAAATTTAATTTTAATTCCGTTTTTGTTTTGTTTTCGAAGGTTCCAGTCAGTTGGGTGTCTGGCTTTGCTGAAGTTCAACAAGATTACAACGGAGCAACTGTCCTCGGAAATATAGAGTTGAACCACAGATGGATCGCACTCGCAGGAGTACTCTCGAACTTGCAGTTCAGAAATCTCAGAGTTCGTGATCCTGAATGGTCCGTCATTGTCGAGAGTATCTCCTCTTTGAACATTGAAGCTGGTATTTGCAAATATAAAATTTTTTCTTTTTATTTTAATTTATTTTTTTTTCTTTCATTATTTTTTTTTTTTTCATTAATTTTTTTATTTTTATTTTTATTTTTATTTTTATTTTTATTTTTATTTTTATTTTTATTTTTATTTTTATTTATATTCATTTTTTTAATTTTTATTTTTGAATTTATTTTTTTGTTATTTTTATTTTTATTTTTATTTCTCATTTTTATTTTTATTTTTATTTATATTTTTATTTATATTCATTTTTTTAATTATATTCATTTTTTTTATTTTTATTTTTATTTTTATTTTTATTTTTATTTTTATTTTTATTTTTATTTTTATTTCACATTTCTCATTTTATTTTTTCTTATTTTTCTTTACAAATTAGAAATACCAGAGTTGAAGCTTTCTCAAAAAGACCAACCTTTGGATGTCATCACTCTCTCCATGAAATACGGTTGGCAAACCGAGCAATACCACAACAGACAACTAAGAACCCAAGACCTCAACTTCAAAGTTACTTTAGGTACAAAAAAAAAAATAAAAAAATGAATAAAAATAAAAAATAAAAAAATAAAAATAAAAAATAAAAAATGTAAAAAATGAAAAATAAATAAAAATAAAAAAATCAAAAAAAATGGAAATTTTTTAAAATAAAAATAAAAAACAAAAATAATAAAATAAAAAATAAATGATAAAAATAATGAATGTAAAAAATAAAAAAATCAAAAAAAATAATAATTTTTTAAAATAAAAATAAAAAACAAAAATAATAAATGTAAAAAATAAAAAATAATAAAATAAAAATATTAAAATTGAGAACAAAATTTTTTCTTGAAATATTTTAAAAATTTTTCATTTATTAGTTCACGGGTAAAATTTTTTTTTTTTTTTGTTTATTTTTTTTGATCTATTTTTGTAGATATTGTGCTCAATCAAACCCATTTCCAATCGCTGATTTTGACAATGCAGTCCAATTTGTTGGTGGTTTGAATGACTCTTTGAGCAATGACGAATTTTCCAGAAAACTCATCACCTACCTTGTAAATAAAAAATAAAAAATAAAATAAAAAATAAAAAATAAAAAATAAAAAATGAAAAATGAAAAATGAAAAATGAAAAATGAAAAATGAAAAATAAAAAATAATTTTTTTTTTATATTTTTTAATTTATTTTTTATATTTTTTATATTTTTTAATAATTAATTTTTTAATAAAAAATTATAGTCTGCTCAACAGATTAACTCGTAATAATCTTTCCTTTCTTTTTTTTTTTTTTATTGTTTAACAATTTTTTCTTCAGCACATCTCTTATTGCTCATTCACAAGGAGGGTAAAACATTATTTAATTTTAATTTTATTTAAATAGTTTTTTGGTTTTATTTTTTTTATTTTTAATTAAATATTTGTTCATTAAAATTTTAATGTTTAAATTATTTAATATTTCTTTATTTATTTTTTAATTTTAATATTTAATTATTTTTTTTTTATTTTTTAAATATTTCTTTATTTATTTTTTAATTTTAATATTTAATTATTTTTTTTTTTATTTTTTTAAATATTTGTTCATTAAATTTAATTTATTTTCATTTAATTTATTTTTATTTTTATCATTATTTTTTATTTTTTATTTTTTAATTAGTATGGTGAGCACTCACACATACAATTACTACGTGACCCCATTAGATGAGGCACTCAAGACCAAACAAAGAGTAATCCAATCAGTGGGAACACCTTATCAAGGTTCCAGTCTCGCTGGTTCCGTAGCAGGAATGGGAGAGATCTTTGGTGTTGGATGTGGTTCTAACAACGACTTATCTCTTGCTGGTGCAAAGTCTTGGCTTTCTGGTATTTTTTTAAAATAATGTTTAATCGCATTATTATATTTTTTATGTTTTATTTTTATTTCAAATTATTTATTTTTTTTTTTTATTTTTTATTTTTTTTTATTTTATTTTTTATTTTTTATATATTTTATTTTTTAAGTTTATTTTATTATTTTTTATTTTTTATTTGATTTAATACTTAAGAAAATTAATCACATTTTTTACCCTTTTATTTTTTACAAAAGATATTGCGGACAGCTCTAGAGAAATCGTTTACTTTTACTTCACTCAATATGGGACTGGTGGTTTGATCCACTCTTGCTCTACTGCTGCCAACTTAATCTTGAAGTGGCCAAATGACGGTGTAACAGAAGTTGTGCACGCTGTTTTGGTCAAAGGAAATAATCAGCCAAGTATTATTTTTTAATTTTATTTTTAAATTATTTTATTTTTTTAAATTATATTTTTATTTTTTAATAATTTTTTATTAAAGGCAATCCCACTGTTGGTTGGTGTCATACAACTGGAATGGTTCCATTTTAATTTCTCTACTTCATTTTTTTAACATTTAAATCATCATATTTTTAGAATCATCCTCCACAATGCACTGATCCTGATCGTAACAAAGTATTGAACGAATTTGCAAATGAAAACATTGAACCAAAAAATTAAAAGGGATTATTTTATTAATTATTTTAAAAATATTTTCAGCAATTTCTTTCAAAAAAAAAATATTTCTTTCAAAATAAAAATGCGAAGAAATAAAATGTTGTTCATTTATTTTCATCTTTTTTTTTTTTCGAAAGAAACTTTGAACGAAATTTTTGTATCAAGAAAGTTTGCCAAGATTTATAAGGCATATCCTTTGCCTTCTCGTACAAATCACCAATGTTCAAATTTACAGTGGGATAGTTCAACTTTATGCCAAGTGTCAAAGAGTAGAAAAACCTTTCTTTGATGTCATTGTATTCTTCTTGTAAAGGGTCTTCTAATTCAGAAATATACTTTTACATTTTTTATAAATTAAAAAAAGAAAATTAAAAAATAAATAATTATGTTTACATTCTTTCTTATTTTGGAAATGTATTCAGCATTTTCTTTAATAGTGATGTTGAAGAACTTCTCTCGTGCTAGGAAAGCCTTTTTTTGGAATATTTGTTCTTCCTCTAGTTGTCTTATTCTCTCTGAGTAGTTTCTTATGTCTGTTTGTTGGGCAAGGTTTGCTTCTTTGGACTGAAATAATAATTAAAAATTAAAAATTTAAAAAATAAAATATGAATCTAAAGTTTTACATTAACAAGTTCTCTTTTGTATTCGTTTATGACTTGATTTACGTTTTTAAGACTTTTGTTGGTGTCAATGTTGTGAAACTTGATTTTTTGTTGCAACGAGGAAATTGCAATATCCTTTCCTTTTAATTGAAAGAAAATTTGTCAAATAAAATTCCAAAAATATTACAACAGTTTAAATTTTGTTAGTAAAAATATTATATCCGCTAACAAAGTTGTAAAATTTGGACAT
>JAMYWO010000388.1:0-14846 GCA_024220525.1 Cochliopodium minus | reverse complement strand
TTATTAAGGAGGGTTTTTGGGTTACCATTCGAAAGACGAATCTTTCAAACAGCTTCCCGAGGTGTCCCGAAGGACCGTTGAAATTCCAATAGTTTGTGAGGTTAATAATTGTAATAACACGACGCAACATTGACAATAAAATTCGAAGTATCATTGCTGTCATTTTTGCTGCTTCAAACCAATTTACCACAAAGACATTTTAGTTAAAAATTCCCTTTTAAAACAAATTTTTTTCAATTTATCAAAAGAAAAAAGGGAATAAAAAAAAAAAAAAAATTTCAAACAAAATCGAAACTTCATCAATAGTAAAATGTTTATATCAGGTATAATTTCTTTTGAATGTTTAAAAATAGTAAAATTATAATTAAATATCACAAAGCAAAGGATATCAAATCTTCCACTCGATGAATTTCAAATTTTTTTTTAGAAAAATTTTATTATTTGAAAGAAAATTTCAATCATGCTCATTTTTGATTTTTTCTTCTGGAAAGAATTAATGGGGTTTGAAAAGAAAATTAAAAGAAATTAAAAAAAAATTTAAATTTATAAATAAGAAGTACAAGAAGAGGTCAGAGTAGAAAAAGAAAAGAAAGAAAAACTAAGAAGAACAAACTTTGGTGTCGATGGTGGAATCACAACCTAACTCATTGATTCCGACGTAATCGTGCCATCTGTAAGTGAAGTAACGTTCTTTGACGAGACCGTTGTAAAGGTAGTCGAGGAGGATGATGTCGGTGTTGACGTGGTTGGTTCTTTGGTTGAAGTTGACCCAGTACTTGTTTGTTTTGAGGGGAGACATGAAACCCATTAGTTTGTCAATGATTTCTCTTCGATATGCCATGCCTACTAGACAACAGCCCACATGTGGTCCTGTGTTTTTTAAAAAAGCAATTTTATAATAGAAATAAAAAATAAAAAATAAAATGAATAAAACAGAAAATAATCAAATAATCAAAAAAAAAAAATGAAAATGTCATAAAAATTTTTGAATTATTAATAAAAAAGAGAATCACTGAAACTTTATCAATAAAAAATGATTCTTTTTTTACCAGCACGGTTGTCAAAAAAGATCAAATCAAGATAAGGATCGTTCAATTCCGTACAATTATTATATTTACACAGTGTTTGTACCACCGATTTTTTGAAATTCTTAACTCGAAATACCAGATCATCTTCGAACACCATCAAGTATTTTTTTTTGTTCTTTTTTTCGCTGTATAGTTTCATCACTTTCAAGTTTGTAAATATCAGTCCAGAATGCCCTGCAAATTAAAAAAATTAAAATTTATATAACTGGTCCACTATGAAATATTTGTTATTGGGAAGATATTATTTTGTGATTATTCAGTTAATATTTGAATTTTTAGAGGATCCACCTGATTGATAATATGTCTTTATTTTTTGTTTTCATATCGATTGAAGTTTATTTAAATTTTGGAGATTTCTGGATCTATTTCCAATATAATTTCTCGTTAAAATTGATTTTATTAGTTTACCTGATGTTCTTGAAAGGAGATTCTCATGGAAAGTAAGATTTTTGCTAAGATATTCTTCAATCACAAATGGATCGTGATCCAGATTCCTCCCATCCACTGATTCCACAGTTTCATATGTGATATTCTGTTTCTGGAGATTCTCCATGCTCAATTTTCTTCTCTTCTTGTCTTTATATCTATTTAACAAATATACATCGAATAATCTATCGAATGATGATTCATATAAGTAAGTGGGATCTGATTCATTCTGAAAAAAAAAAAAAGATTGTAATTATCGATAACTTGGTTATTCAATATTTTTTACCTTGTAGATATATTCAACCATCACGTCATTCTCAAGATTGAAGTAGGAATAGCAAAAAAATGAAAAAAATGCAATATTGATTAAAATTCCCAGTATCACCAATTTCCTCATTTTTTTTTTTTTTGTCATAAAGAATTAATTATAAAAAAATACACATCTCTATTGCAAAAAAGTTAAAACATATTTTTCCAAAACCTCCTTTGGTCACAATTTTCCAGATTTATTTCATTAGTTTTCTCGGAATTAAATGATTTATAAAAGTGTTCAAAAGAAGATTGACAAATAGTCGAGTATATTAAAAAACAAGAAAAAAAAACAAAAAAGTGTGGTGAATAAGTAATTGGCAGGTTGCGACGAATGAGGAGTTCTCACAATCAAGTGGGGAGTTTAAATTTATAAATTTTCTTTTTACAGAAAACTTATTTGGGAGGGTTTTTGGGTCACCATTCGAAAGACGAATCTTTTTAACAGTTTCCCGAGGTGTCCCGAAGGACCGATGAATAAACTTTGATAGTGAGGTAAAACTATTGTTTTTACACGTCGATTCCAAAAATGAGCTTAAAATTCGATGAATCATTGCTGTCATTTTTGCTGCTTCAAACCAATTTACCACAAAGAAATTAAACAAGTCAAAAATCCCTTTTAAAACAAATTTTTTTCAATTTTTCAAAACTAAAAAGGGAATAAAAAAAAATTTCAAACAAAATTGAAACAATTGAGGAAAAAATGTTTATATCAGGGCATAACTTCAGCAATTAATTAAAAATATTTACATAATTCCTCATTATTGTTCATTTTGATCAGTTGCCAGGGAATTCGAAAAAATAAAGAATGGGGAAGCAAATTTCTTGCATATTTCGTTTGGCTTTGGTGCATTCAGTTTGAATACGGTATGTACTATCGATCAAAATACCCTCTCAAATGATTTGATCCATTATATTTTTCTTATTTGATGAAAAATTTTTTGATAAACACCTCAAAGACACCTTGTTATCAAATTAATACTCCCCTGATTTAATTATCTAATCTGATAAGCAAATATATGTTACAACCTGGTATCTCAATATCAATTGGATTCATATGTATATTGGTGAAAATACAATTTTATTTTTTTAATAAAAAATTTAAATGATTTAAACAAGAGAAAGTTGAAAACATTCAAAAGAATTCTTTTTTATTGCAAATTATTTCAACCTACGTCAAACAATCAAATTAATTTAATCAAATAACATAAATACCATTGAACATCAAAAAGAGAAGAAACATGAAAGTTTCATTTGTTTCATTCAATACAAAAAGTGTGGTGAATAAGTAATTGGCAGATTGCGACGAATGAGGAGTTCTCACAATCAAGTGGAGAGTTTAAATTTATAAATTTTCTTTTTACGGAAAACTTATTTAGGAGGGTTTTTGGGTCACCATTCGAAAGACGAATCTTTCAAACAGTTTCCCGAGGTGTCCCGAAGGACCGAAGTAATTGTTTTTTGTAGGATTGTGAGGTAAATTCTAGTATTTACTTATCGCTTTCAATGACCATAATATTCGAAACAAATTTTTTACAATTTTTCAAAACCCAAAAGGGAATAAAAAAAAAATTGAAACAATAACAAATTTAAATTTCCTGCAGGTTTGGTTCATCTATCAATGATAAAAAATAAAAAAATGAAATAATAAATATTTTTGCACAAATTTCTGAAATTTTAAATATCTTTTAATTTTCTCTCAGGAAAAATTAGGAAAGGAAAATTTGGAAAAAAGAAAAAATTCCCATTCATTGAAGAAAATTGAGATTTTTTGATCATCTCTACAATAAAAACATATAGATCCTCTTGCAAGACAAGATTAGCTTCATAATCATTTGAGCATCACAAAAACCCCAGCCACTATCCACTCTATACCACAAGTTTGTTGTGGGATGAGAAAAGAGGCGCAGGTGATGAAGGACATCCGAAAAATGGAAGCCACAATCAGAGTTGTTGAACATAATGAAATATTTCAATACATTCAGCAAAAATTTTGTAAAAATCAATCAACATTTCCCTGAAACACGTTTACAAGCTCGATAATTCTAGTGAAAAAAGATTAAAAATAAATGAAAAGTAAGTATTTTATTTTATAAAAAATGATTGGGAAAAAAAAGAAATTACCTAAGGGTCTGCCATAGAAACCTAAAAGAAGATCAAAAAAAATCTCAAATTTTTTAAAAAATCAAAACGTTTTAGTTAAAAAATTTGAGATTTTTTTTGATCTCCTCTTAGCGAGAGTAAAGAAGAAATTTCAGTGAAGAAGAAGATTGGAATTTTAGAAAAGATGATTGTAGAGTTGTTGAATGTATTAGAATATTTCATTATGTTCAACAACTCTGATTGTGGCTTCCATTTTTCGGATGTCCTTCATCACCCACGCCTCTTTTCTCTGTGGTATAGAGAGGAAAGTAGCCGGGGTTTTCGTGATGGTCAAATGATTATGAAGCTAATCTTGTCTTGCAAGAGGATCTATATGTTTTTCTTGTTAGAAGATGAAAATGTACAAAGTATTTACAAGAAAAAGGGAAAAGAAGCAAATGGGAATTTCGGAAAAAGAAGAAGAAAAAGAGAGAAAAGGAAAAAAAAAAGATATATAAGGAGCTGGGTCACTTCTTTGAGAGAAGCTTTCCAAAATCATTGAATCCAATCAAAATAAGGTTTTTGATAGATCCTTTGATAGAAGAAGGTGCTTTCTCATGTAGAATCATAGAATAACCCAGCAAAGTCTTGTTTCCATTGGTGTATAAACTATCTCTAAAATTGTCCAAAAACTCGGTGAAGGAGGACCTAAGTAGAGTTTCAGATTTGTGGAGAGGATTAAACACTTTGTAGTCCTTTTGGAAATTTTTCAACAATGTTTTCCAATCTTGAACGTGGATATT
This sequence comes from Cochliopodium minus, assembly GCA_024220525.1. NCBI lineage: Eukaryota > Discosea > Himatismenida > Cochliopodiidae > Cochliopodium > Cochliopodium minus. The sequence goes on along the minus strand of JAMYWO010000388.1, from coordinate 10,138 downwards.
ATTATTCAATTGCTGGTAAAAAAGTTCAAGTTCGCAGACAGAGAAAAATCCCTTGGTGGGTAAGGAAAGATCAGGGTTTATCTCTGAAAAAGAAAGATTTATAAAAATATAAAACATATTTGAGAAATAATTTTTTATATCTCACATCAACAGGGATATTGGAGCATATTTTTTTGAAAAAAATATATTACCTTTGAGTTTGTCGGTTTTTGTTACGTAATGACCAGGTATGAGGGATACCAACTCGTATTTTTCAAAAATTGTTTTCATGTTTTCGATCGAGTCTATGTAGAAAAGAGTGAGCCCATCCTTCATGATGTCAGTGTTGGGCTTCCTTTTTTTTCTTTTTTTTGTGGATGATAATTTCTTTGCTTTTGGTTTTTTTATTCTGCCATTATGATCGGATTTGCACCGAGATTCCTCGATATTTTTCCTTTTAATGTTCTCATAATCCCAGTCATTTTGGTCCAGCTCTTTTAAATATTCATCCATCCTTGTTAGTATCCCTTTTTTTTACTTTTACCCTTTTTTTTTTTATATTAAATATTTTTACAAATAAATTTTATATTTTTTCATATTTTATAATTTTTTATAACAAGTTTATTTTAAGAGAAAATTAATAATGCCTTTAAAAATATAAATGAAACATTTTATTTTTTATTCTTCATCACTATTGATATCATTGTTCCATCACCAATTTATTAATTATATTTATCTTTCAAATATATTGAAAATATTTGATATTTTGAATGGATTTTTAAAATCAATTGACCAAAGTTATGATTTAGGAATGATTCAATATATAAACAGAAAATTATAATTTGTTATCAAAAATAAAATCATCTTCCTTCCAAATCTTGAATTCGTTAAAAAAAAGTGTATATTATTTTCAAAAAAAAATTATTTTCGACAAAAGATCAATTTTGTAATTTAAATAAAAACTCCAATCAAAAATTTTCCATATAAAAGATCAACAACTAATGAAATCCCAATTTGTGAAAAATCTAATTTTATTAAATTCAAGGTCAGAGTAAATAAATTTAAAAGAATATAAGAAAATAGAAAAATATAAAAAAATAAATAATATAAAATATAAAAAAAAAATCAAAATATTAAAAATAAAAAAAATGAAAAGTATTCAAATTTTTTTCATTGCTCTTTTTATTTATTATTGTGCTGCTCACTCCTGGGTTGCTTGCACAAATTATCAACCAACAAGTAATCCAAAAGAAAATTTATAGGAGATAAACCAGTTTAATAATTATTAAATTAATTTTAGATGCACAAAATTCTGCAAACTATGATAATTCCAGATGCATGGGATTTCCAAGAAACTGGAACACATACTCGTAAATTTTTTTTAAAAAAAGATTTAAGGATATACCTAATTCCACAAACGAATAATTTGATAAAAAGAGGAAATGATGTTTTTGGGCAAGATACTGGATATAACTTCCAAGGAGAAGGATGTGGTGCACAAGTAAAAAAAAATTTTTTTTAATTCCTTTTGACAAAAATAATTATTTTATGAAATAAAAATAAATAGAACAAGAGAGGATCTCCTGTCTCTGCTGCTTATTCCACCAAATATCCAATGGCAACATGGGTTGCTGGTCAAACCACTTGCATTGCATGGCCTTCAAAGAATCACGTAGCAGCAAGAACCACCAATCAATTCATCCCAGATAATGGTCTCACCTTGTTCAGAAGGTAAAAAAAAATTATAAACTCTCCGCCCAAATCATTTTAATAATAAAAAAAATTTCATTTTCCAATAAAGTGCTGCTGATCAAGATTCTGATCCATCTCAAGCAACATTCAAGAACAATAAAAGTATGAAGTTTTTTTTTTAAATACTCATCTGTGACATTTTAATTTTTTGATAGTCATCACCTTTGGTCCTCACGTCAATGGTCAAATAGATTACTTGGGATACCAAAATTGCTCAGCTTTCGATTCCAACAATGATAAAGCACTCTGCTTGGGTTGCTTTCAAGTTCCATCCAATCTCGCAGCTGGATTGTACACTATTCAATGGTATTGGATCTTTAATGCAGGTAAATAATAAGATTTGAATTCACATCCTCAACATCTATTTATCAATCAACTGATCTTTTTAATTTTTTTTTTTTATTTCACTTCATTCAATTGTAATGTCATATTTTTGATTATAGGAAGCGCACCATACACCACCTGCTTCGATGTCAGAGTCGTATCCAATGGAGGACAAGTCACAAACCCATGTTCAGGAATTGTATGTAAGAATGGAGGATCATGCAGGTAATCCCAACATCAAAACCTTTTTTTATTATATTAAATGAACATCTCAAAAAATTATTTTAAAGCAATGGTGCATGTAATTGTGTCAACGGATACACTGGGACCTTTTGCGATGTTGCACCAGGACAAACCGTTCCACCAAGTCCTACCCAAGCACCTGGAAGTAAAAAAGCCATTTTTTGTTCTTGTTTTTAATTTGTTCATCAATTTTTTTTACTAAATTCAGCTCTTCCTGGAGGTGATGGTAAACACTCTTTTTTAAAAATTTATTTAGCGGAATTAAATTTAGTTTACTATTTTAGATTCCATTCTTGATGTATTGTGGCCTTCAACTTTCAGTAGCAACAGCTTCCAAGTCTATATGAAGTATAACGCACAAGGAGACAGAGCTTTGGTAGTAGATATCTTGAAGTTGCCAAACTTTGACTTTTATGGAAAAGGTACTCATCCAGAAGTTTAAAAATAATTTATCTTATTTTAAATTCCAAATTTTTTTTTTTAAAGGTTCCGTTTATGTCACAAAGGGACAAGCTACTGCTACCATCACCATAGTTCCTCAAGGAAACTTCGTCAATGGAGACAGTAAAAAAAACAAACCCAAAATTATCTAAGAAAAATTTTTAATTTTTTCCAAAAAAAAAGGCTATCTCTTGAAAGGATGGATCGTTGAAAAATCTACGTAAGAATTCGTTTAATGAAAAAAATTGTTATCAATTTTAATTTTTTTTTCTTTCTAGTTTTGATGCAAATCCAGCTCTTGCTTACACTGCTGAATTAGACAAGATCATCAGATCTGCAACCTTTCAAAGTGGTGCTAATCCTACTCTCCCTCCTACCACCACCACTGGTTCAGTTACCTCTACCACTACTGGTTCAGCTACCACTACCGGTTCTACTACTACCACTGGTGCTACTACTACCGGTGCTTCTGCAACTACCAGTAACGCAGCACTTTTGTCTCTTAACTTGATTGCAATGTTCGTTATTTTGGCTGCTTATTTTTTCTGAGAGTCTTCAAACCAAATTAAGATAATATATTAAAAGTTTTTAAAATCAATTGAAAAAAATATTGAAAGAAATTATCTTTTGTGATTTATTCTATTTATTAAATTGTTCTTTATTTTTCTGTCCAACAGAATCATTATTGTAGATTCTTTTCATGACACTGTAAGCAGTAAAAAACAAAAGAGGCATGGCGAGCACGTACCCACAGATCATCATGTTGGTGGAGCTAACTCTGTTGATTAAACTTTTCTTTTTGATGGGAGGTCGGTATTTTACAACGAGAGTTCTCAGATCGAAAATTGAGATTTCATTATTGCTGAATCCCCACAACATGAAAAATCTTTTTTTTTTTTGATTTTTTTTTAAATTTTTATTTTTTTCACATTTTTTTTTACCTGTTGACTTCAAAGAAAGAGCCACTGAACTGAACATCACGGTGATATTTTAAATACTGGCTCTCCAATCCATTCACTTTCACAATGGAGCCATACTGGTCACAAACTAACAGAGTGTCTGCAAACTGCGATATGTTGATCAATGGAGTACCCAAAACATTATGGTATGAATCTTATTTTTTTTGAATTATTAAATAAATTTATTAATCAGAAAAAATAAAAATAAGAAAAGAAAATATTTAATGACTCAGATATTTTCATTTTTTTTTAACTTTTGTTTTTTTATTTTTTTTATTTTTTGTTTTTTGTTTTTATTTTTATTTCATTTTTTTTTTTTTTGTTTTAATTTTTTACTTTCTAGAGATTTGGAGGGGATGTGAGACTTATGCATCTGACCAGAACTGCAGCCCAAAAACAAGTCATTGGTAGATTTTTGGAGGAAACTACTAGTTATTTTCTCCTCCAAAGTGAACTCATAGTGAATCGTTTTCTCTGGGAAAATCCATGACACCACCTTGTAATCAAACACTGCAACTTTAGTGAAGTAATTAAAAATTAAAAAATAATTGCAAAACTTTAACAATAAGTATGTGGAAGTGACAAGAAAAAATAAAAAAACCAAAAACAAAAAAAAAAATAAAAAATAAAAAATAAAAAATAAAATAAATGAACAAAAAAAAAAAAATTAATACTCAAGTATTGAACGTGAGGAAGAAAAATGAAATGCAGATTCAAAAAGGAGTTGTACTCGGGGGAGTCTTGGAGGGGAAAGTTGTGGAGGATGTCGGTGGTCTCATTCCAAAACCTGATTTTGTCCTTGTAACCCAATGCCATCCCATTGTTCGTTTTGAGGAGGGTTTTGCAGGGCTTCTCGCTTTCTTCCAACGAAAACTTTTTGAGAAGTTTTGCTGGTGTTTCTTCGTCTTTAAAATTGATTTATTAAAAATGTAAAAAAAAAAAAATTTTAAATTATAAAAATATTATTATTTTTAAAAATCAAATATGAATTATAAAAAAAAATATTTTGTGTTTGAGTAATAAAATGAGCAACATAAATTTTTTATTTTCAAAATTTAAAATTTTATTTTATAAACAATGAACAAAGTTTTTTAGGAAATTTAATTTATTTTGAATGTTAAAAAAAAAAACAGATTGTAAAATGACAAAAAAATCAAAAAAACAGATTGTAAAATGACAAAAAAAATGATAAAAATAAAATGAAAAAAAAAAAAATAAAAAAAAAAAAAATTTATTTTTAACTGTCGAGGGTAATCTGCCACAAACAAACGGAGCCATCCGAATAACAAACAAAAAGCTTGTCTTTAGAAAGAAACCGGAAACACTCAATGCCAGACAAAGACTCCAAAGCGCGAGGAACATTCTCCGAGTCGACCCGCCAAAAGAAAATTTGCTTTTCAGGCATCAAGTTGTATGCCAACAGATCCCCTTCGATTTCTATGTTGTCGGGGTAGAAGAAGAGGGCTTCCTTGTTAGGCGAGACCCTTATCTTTTTTTTCAGAGCGATTTCCCCGTTCTCTAGCACGCTCCACGCAAATATCTCTCCGTGGAGGGATGCTGTCACCAGGGTTTTTTCATCGTTAGTGAATTTCTTTTTTTTTTATAAAATTTTATAAATATGTTTTTTGAATGAATAAAAAGGAGGATTCTTTAAATGTGATATTTTTTATAAAAATTGCAAAAATCTTGAATTATTCGAATTTTCTTAGCATCAAATTTTTGTGTTTGTTTATATCATTTCAAAATTATGGTGATTTTTATTGAAATCACTTTATCTTTATAATGCATTCAAATGATTTTACATTATGCCCGAGAATAACATATCTTAATGAGAAAGGAAAATATTTTATTTTTTTATTTTAATTTCGATGAGATTGAAAATTTGTTAGTAAAAATGATTGTTAATATGATTATTTGGATCTCATTGATCAATTATATAGTATCTTATGTTAAGATATAAAAATTGATCCAAATTATATGGCGCATATTCACAAAAAAATTTTCATTCTTGTTTATTCGATTATGCTGTTTACTCGATAAAGTTTAAAAAAATTTCATATCTCCCATCTGAGATAATAATTATATTTTTTTTGGTTTGAGCTCAAAGAGAATGTTATTTCTTGATAGATTCTTTGAAAGATGAAAAAAATATTTACCAGATAGTGCACAGGTGAAGAATGTCCAGTCAATTTTCTTATATTATCGACCATATTGGGATTATAATTTGTAGATTTCCATATATTCACCATTTTGTAAATGTGGAAGTAATGGAGTTTCCAATTTTGAGGATAGATGCTATCATTTTGAAAGAATTGGGAATAATCCTGATTAAATTGGAGCCACAATCTTTTCTTCTTGTTGATCAAGTTATAGAAATTTTTGTTGATAGTGCTGACCATCAACAATTCTTTTGTATCCAAATAAAGGAATATTTCAATCATTATGTCTGGTATCTTTAAAATCGTCTCCATTTTTTTTTTCAAAAAAGGATGATTTGATTCAAAAATTCATAGATGATTAAAGTTTTAATTTGATTCCAGTTTCCACTTAAAAATGATTGTCAATCTTTTTATGATGAAATTTATAAACATTCCTATAAATTTCTCAAATGCTCAATTCACATTAGCACTTAATTCATTTTTCCTGTTTTTTAAAAAATAATATTCATAAAAGTGCTTGATTTCTATAAATAAAAAAACCAAAAAGGATCAAATAGAACCAAACAAAGAGTATTCACAATACCCTAGAAGAACCAAAAACAAGTATTTCAAAAAAACAAACAAAATAAATGGATGAAGTAAGATTAGTGAACGAAAATGCAAAATGGAATCCAATGCCATTGTACCAATTCTCATCCAACACAAGAAATTTCGAACCAATAAATTTCAATAGACCAGGGAGTTTATCAAATGGTGTTGATTTAGGAAATGTAGATATGGAAAAAATTACTGTATTGAGTTTGAATGTCCTTTTTGATCACTATGATAAAGAAAAGATATTCACGAATAAGAGATATCCATTAATATTAGATTTATTGGAAGATTTGGACGCAGATATAATAGCTTTGCAAGAAGTTACAGATATTTTTCTGAAATATCTCGTGAAATCTTCATGGATCATCAACAACAATTACTATATCACCGAAATTCCAGCAGGACAATCATGCGATCCATATGGAAATTTGATCATTTCCAAATATCCTTTTGCATTGGAATTATGCAGGTCAAAAAAAAAAAACAATATTTGCTGAACAACAAGATATTTTAATTATTTGAGCTTTATGCAATATTAGTATATTTTATTTGATCTAAAAGATTGCAATCCTAGATAAAAAAATTTATTTATATTTTGATAGATATTCTCCTACAAAGAGAGTCATTGCTGGATTCTGGAAAATCAATAACAGAATCTTCGGTATCCCTGTGGTACATTTGATCAGTAATCAAGGAGGAGGCCCTAAAAGAAGAGAGAAGGAAATGCAAGTTATTTGGAAGCACATGTCCAAGGTGGCAGATGAGATCTTGATTGTGGGAGATTTCAATTTCAGGGAAGTAGATGAGAATGGGAATTCTGTCACTCAAAATAATCAATTTGTAGATATCTGGAAACATTTATATCCTAATGATCATGGTAAAAACTATATCAACAAAATTTTATGTTGTGCAACAAAGTTAGTTGAAATTGATCATCGATAAAGGATCAATAGGATTATTATTATCACAAAAGAATGATATGGTATTATATAAGATATCTTAGGTTGAAATATAAAACTTAAGGAAAAATAATTTTCATGCACTACATACACTGTATGTAATATCAATTGTAAATAGACGTTATATCTCCAATATAGAGATGAATGATTTTTTTTTATCGTGTTAAAAATATATGTTTCCCCTTAGGAAATTGATAAAATTTTCTTTTACAAATTATTCCTCTTTTAAATCAATCTTCACCTATCACAGGAATCACATTCAATCCCATCGAAAACTTGATTTGTAAAGTCACTTCTGAGAGGGGTCTCCCTTTCAGATACGATCGCCACTACTTGAGATCCAGAAATTGGAAGGCGAAATCCATCGAAGTCATCGCCAACAATCCCACCACCGTCAAAGTAGAAGAGGAAAAAGAATTGAAAGACATGGTTTTGTATCCTTCTGATCATCATGGTCTTTTTGCCGTCTACGAGTTTAGTCCTTCTAATAAGAAACCAGGTTTGTTTTTACTTTCTTTTTTCTTTATAAGATATTCATTAGTTTATTTTATTTTATTTTTTCTTTTCTTTCCAATTAATAGAAAACACAGTCAGTAATTTCATCCAAAAGTACAAACTTGTGATGGATGAAAAGGAGATCAAAGAGAGAAACGAAGTGATTGATCAAATCAGAGTCATATTGGAACCACTCGGATCTTTCCGCATCCAACCAATCGGTATTTTTTTAATTTTTCATTCAATTTTATATTTTTATTTTTACTTTAATTTATTTTTTACAATAAAATAATAGGATCATATTTGATCGGAAGTGCTACAGCATCATCTGATATCGACTTGATCTGCCTCGGAACCATGCCCACAACCCAATTCGCCACCAAAGCCCTCCAACTCCTCAACAACGCGCCCCAAGTGAAACACGTGAGGAACGTCAGCGACGCCCTCGTCCCCATCCTCGTCATCCACGTCACCGGAAACATAAAACTTGAGTTACAATACGGCTGCGTTACCCAATCTGAGCCGCTCGATATAAATTTGAATATCAACACCTTTTTCAACTTCCAGAAGATGTCCAAGCTCGACTCTTCTACTGTCAGAGTCGTCAACGGCTTTTTCGATACTGACATCATTTTGAACGCCGTTCCCGACAAGGCTGTTTATTCCCAGGCTTTGAGCTTTGTCAAGGCATGGGCCAAAAATAACGGTATTGACAACAATAAAATGGGTTTTATTGGTATATATTTTCCATTTTTTTTTTGTTTTTAGTTTATTATATTTATTTTAAAATTTAGTTTTAATTTTTTATTTGAATTTTTGTTCATTTTTCTTGAATTAATTGTTTTAGATTAAACTATTTTAACTTTTTATAAAAATATTTTTTTTTTTGCATTACAACAGCTAATTCCAAATTAAAAATCACAATTTATTACTTTCAATTCTTTCACTCACAATTTTTTTTTTTTTAAAAAAAATAATTTTTTAGGAGGGTAAACTGATTTCTTACAAAATCAAACAATATTTATTTCAAAAAAAAAAAAAAAAAAAAAAATATAAACAAATTTTTTTTTTTTTTTGAAAGATTGGGATGGTCTATCATGTTGGCACACGTCCACGAAAAAACCAAGGAAGCAACCCCGGAAGAACTCCTCAAAAGCTTCTTCAAAACTTTCAGCAACTGGGACTGGAAGAGCACCCCTGTTGCCCTTTCCTGCGTCAACAAAGTCCCCGAGCACGATCCTGAAAGAGAATGGTTGCCTATCTTACAACCCACAAGACCTTTCAGGTAAAACAATTCAAATTTTTTTTTTTTTTTTTTTATTTTATTATTTAAAGAACATTATTTCTTTGATTTTGTTTTCTTCATTAATTTTTTTTTAAAAATTTAATTTGACACGTTTAATTATCATGAAAAATTTTGTTTTTATTTTTATTTTTGTTTAAAAAACATTATTTTTTTTTTAATTATCATTTTTTATTTTTTTTTTGAAATAAATAATATTTTTTTTTGAAATAAATAATATTTTTTTATCCTTTCATTTTTCTATCTATTTAATTTTCTTTTTTTTTTTTTTTATTATTCTCTTCATTTTTTTTTTTTTATAATATTTTTCTTAAATAGGGTGATCACACGTAACTCCACCTTTTCTTCCTCCGTAGTTGTGAAGTTGGCGCTCTCTTCCACTTACGAGAAGATCAAGAACAGCTCCGAGGTAGAGTGGGAAGACCTCTGCATCAACACCACTTTGCCCTCTTTCAAAAAATGCAAGGCTTTTGTCAAAGTCACTTTGTCTTCCAACAAGAGAAACGATTTCATCCAATTGGTAACCAAATTATTTTTATTTTTTTTTTTTCTATATTTCATTTTTTTTTTTTTGAATTTTTATTTTTATTGAATCTTTTTTTTATTTATTTTCCATATTTCATTTTTATTGAATTATTTTTTTATGAATTAACTTTTAATTGAATCTTTTTTTTATTTATTTTTCATTTTTCATTTTTTATTTTTATTAAATTTTTTTATTTTTTTTTTATTTTTATTTTTTATTTGATAAATAAATAAAAATAAAAAAATTTATGTTCATTTTTAATTTTATCAATTTTTATTTTTTATTTTTTATTTTTTATTTTTTATTTTTTATTTTTTATTTTTATTAATTTTTTAAATTACCTCAAACAAAGAATGTTGAGATAAGAATTTCCCTCTTTGTCTTTTATGTTTATGTCCGCATTA